>AGDA01010865.1:0-20565 GCA_000281935.1 Mengenilla moldrzyki | reverse complement strand
TGAAATTCAAATGTGGTCATTAGACATTTAAAAAGTTTGATTCCAATAAAGAGCTTTTTTTCTTGATTTTTTTTTGTAAATTACAAAGCGATTTATATACATTTTTCAAAAATAATTTATTTCAATACTAACGTCACAAAATTTAAAAAGTATAAAAAATTTAAAACTTAACGTTAAAATAAATGATAAGGCTATGGCATACAGCATATATCTACCAAAACATAAAGTAAGGCACTTTATGCATATGACTTTGGGTTAAATGTCAACAGATCACATCATGATTTCAAAGTCATATACATTAAGTTCCTAATGAGTGAATCTGTTTAATTTCTTTTTAATATATGAAGCTATATATAAAGACAAAACCTCAATTAGAGGTTTTATTTTAATTACTTTTTTTTTATATTTATTATTTTCCAAAAATTTAAACCATTCGATTTGACTAATATGTAATATACATCTGTAAGAACACTCTTAATTTTTAATAAGTTTTTAATAGCATACATCAAAAAATTTAGAACTGTTTATTTTTTTTTATATGTTAAATAAAATAGGTAAATTTTCTTTAAGTCAAAATAAATATAGTTTATATGACCTTTTTTGCGATAATCAATTTGGCTATTAACTAAAAGTTATTATAAAAATTTTATTCGTAGTTTTACTTTATTTAAAGAGTAAGGACTAATTAAGTTTCAAAATATACTAAATATACATATTAAAAGTTGCACGAATACATTACTTTTAAAAAGTTATGTTATTGTAACAGCCAGGATATGCTATGTTTTACATTTATAAAGCTTCATATATAAAATAAACAAAGTATAAAATAAATCAAAATATATATATTATTTTAAAACAGTAAATTTGTAATACAATGAAAGCACTGTAAGAATATTATTTTAATATTAGACATTTATAGTATACTTTGCTTATAATATAATAATAGCTTTAGGTATTAGATTTTAATGTCCGATCATTTTCTGCAGCTTGTCTTAAAAGCTCTGATTT
This sequence comes from Mengenilla moldrzyki, assembly GCA_000281935.1. Lineage (NCBI taxonomy): Eukaryota > Metazoa > Arthropoda > Insecta > Strepsiptera > Mengenillidae > Mengenilla > Mengenilla moldrzyki. Next base: position 19,557 of record AGDA01010865.1, on the reverse strand, counting down.
GATGCTAGCTGTTAATATAATTCCAATAACTAACATAAAACTGACAAAAGTATTGGACCATTTATCATTAAACTCAGATAAAATTATATCATAAACATAGGTGAATAAAATTCCGAAAATTTGGCATGCTGCGTTTAGAATTCCAGTTGTTGGTCCTTCGGTTTCAGGATATGTTATTTCAGCTGCAAATTCGAAACCAACCGGTAGTAAACCGGTCATAAAGAAACCCATTACTGCCGCCGAAATTCCAATAATTATTAAGTTTGACGTTAAACTGACTGCAAATATTATTACTCCAATCAGTGACATTAAGTATACAAATAATGTTGTTTCTCTATATTAAAAAATTAAAAATATACTTAAAAAAACTCATATAAATAATTTTATACTACTTTAAATGCTACTAATATTTATCTTTTTTTTAATTAAATGAATTCAAATAGAATTTAATCTCATCTTCAAAATTTTACAAAAAATCAATTCTTAATTTTTTAATTTGTTAACTCTAGAAACCCCAATCGAGTACATTGGACCTGTTACTTAATGGAATAAAAATATGCCAGGTTTTCTAGGATTAAATGAGTTTTTCAGTGGATAAACTGATTAACTTCATAATATAAAAAGTTGAGAAATTTAACGGAATATATACCCGTAGAATTTTTTTTTAATAATATCTAAAAATCATCTTTATCGTTTCTTTTAACCATAAACTAAAAATAACTATCTAAAAATTGTCTAAATCTTGGCTATGGTTATTTCATGATATTCTGTTAGTTAAAAAAGATCTAAATTTTCTCTATTGGTAGTTAAAAGTCAAAAATGTGCGTAACAAAATGCATTTTTCTATATGTCTAAATTGTATCTAAATTAGTCTCGAAATTGCTAAAATTTGAAATTAAAAAAAGACATTTTTAGTCGACTTAAGATCAAGTTTAGTTTTATTTTAAGTACAAAATACACTTCAAGTATGTTGTCTTTTAAAATTCTCTTTATAATATAAATCCAAATATTTGTCTAATGCAGTAATTCTCAACCACTGTGCCGCGGTACTTTACGGTGCCGCGAGATTTTTAAAATGTGCCGCCAAATTTTATTGATGCATATACTAAAATAGCAGAGGAAACTGTTGAAAGATGAATTTTGCTGCGTGGTATAGCCAACGTACAAAAGTCATAAAAAGATGTATTCTTTTCGTTCACAGTTGTTCCTTTAATTCATCTAATTGTTAGTATGCCACCAAGTTTTAAAATTGTCAAAAGTGTGCTGTGTCGAAAAAAAGGTTGAGAATCACTGGTCTAATGACATTAATCTCAATTATCAAATAAAGTTATTATAAATATAAAAAATTATGATTATACTAAAAAACTGCATTTAAGATTATTTAAATACTTGAGTTAATCTATAGACCATTTTGGCAAGCAACCTGATTATCTTTGGTTGCCACTTTTTGTATTTTGAGAAACATGGCTTTAACCTTTTGCAACCACTTTTTCTATCTGTATTATGAAGGGCTAAAAACGTTTGTAACGGTTTTTTAAAAATATGTAACCTGAGTGACCCACTGTGCTCGTAAATTATTCTTTGCTCTGATTTAACTATAGAAAAATAATTTAAAATAAACTTAAAATCACAATTTCAAGCATTTTTTTAAAAGCAAGCAAAACACAGACTTTTTTATTTTGCGTTTCTTAGATTCAAATGTTTAAAAAAGAAGATAAAATAAGAAAAATAAAAATAAATAAGAAAATATGTAACCGTATTTTGTCAAATATTGGTTGCAACATGAGTGGTAACTTAAATTCCCTAAAAATGTAACCAGGTTGCATGCTAAAAAAGTCTTATATGTGCATTGAATGACTCAAATGTGACGCTATCATAAATTTGTGTATGATGAATTGCGCATGTACATTTTAAGCTTTCATACGTTTCGATTTTTTTTAGCTTAAAAATATATTTCATAATTTTTTTTTCAATTAAATCACATGCGACATTAAATCTGAGATTTCACGTCATACGTTTTAATTTTAATTGTTAGTCAAGAGAAGAATTAAGTAAATTTCTAAAGCTTAATTTTTATTCGAATTCATTAAATAATGAAAAAAATCGTTATTTTTCATTGATAACGTGGTGAATTTGTAATAGAGAGTATATATTAAATATACTTAACACTAAATTTACGGAAAGATCCAATTTGACTCATTGAAAATTTGATTACAATAGATATGTAAAACTAATGTTATTTTTTGAAAACGTACTATGGTTTTTAAAGAGTTGATCAAATATATGAAAAGGTTGATTTCTCTTCCCTCCCGACTTCTTCTAAACAGGAGTTTAGGGGGCCACGTGGTCAAACTCAAAAACAATTTTTGTTATTCACCATATGAAACATGTATTCGTACCACAGAAGACACAGATACGCCTACTCCATTTTGATTGGTTCTGAGTGGTTCTGGGCAAAAGGTGGCGCTTTAAGCAATCACCTTTAATATTGTTACTAATGGCGTCAAAATTACGAACAAAAATTACAGTGTTTTAGCTCTTAAAAACGGAAAGTAAATATTCCCAGATAAATCTCTCTTAAGAGAGATTACCTCTTTTACACTACTTTTTCGCGATCAATACCAACTTAAATTATCAGGGTTTTTCATTTTCAAAATGGAGTCGGTGTATCTGTGTCTTTTGTGTTCGTACTGAAAAGAACTTTACAACTCTTGTTAAATAAATAGCAAATGGTTTTGAGCGGTACAGGTGTTAAATGATTTTGGATGTTTAGTTTAATTATGCTCAGGTGAACTACAGTGAATCATGTTTTCATAGAAAATCACATTAGTACCTGGTTTACATTTTAAAAACAATTCATTTCTTGAACACCTTCATATAAATTAATTTAAAAATACTTTTTTACAAATGCTTCAATTTTTTTTATAAGTCAAATTGACTGATTTCAGTAAAAACAGGTACATAATCGACATCTGTAAATCTAGTATTAATTAAAGCTAAAATTTGCTAAGATAGAAAACTCATTAGTTTAGAAAATTAGCTTACTAAAATTTTTCTTTCGTATGTGTAGCTATTTTGGTCAAAAAATCAATTTTCATATTCCCCTTTTTCAATTATTTCCTCATTATAATATTTATAAATTTTGTAGCTTCTCTATATATGTACCTCAAAATATACATAAGCTAAACTTTTTACACAAAATCTGACCCATAGCTATTTATACATACTTGAATAAATGAGTTTTATCTAGAATGACACCACATAACAACGATCCTAACATGCCAGCAATAATAATAACTAAGCCGATTGTTCCAATTGCCACTTCTTGATTCTAAAAAAAAGTTCATTAACAATATTCGCCATTTAAAAATAAAAAATAGGTTTTTTGCTAGAAATTTTGCAAGATAAATTAAACAATTTTCGAAAACAAAATCAATATTTGTTTCGAAGTAAATAAACGACCTTGACTTCCAAGAATTCATACGTACGGGATGATAACGAATTATAATTTGATTGAGGAGTGTTGAAATGGCATAAAAAACGCCGACATTGATACCATAGGACAACGTTAAAAACACATAGGAACGGTTGCGAAATAATCGTGAGTAATTCTCAAAGACGCCACTAGTTGAACTGGTTTTATTCTCGATTGCCTTCGCTTGTGCCATCGAAGGCGGTTTTGCCGGTTTGTCACTGAACACTATTTTAAAAAAGAAAACATGTTAATTGACTTCTCGGTTAATTTCATCATATAATGAACCTACAGGTAAGAATTAAAAAGAGCAAAACAGTTGTAAAAATCGCATAAGAGCCAAATAATATGTTCAAGTCGTGTTTAATATTGAGCGGATCCTCATGATTCGACACTAATAGAGGCGTTAGTAAAAAGCCGACTGCAATACCTAACTAAAAAATAAATATAAACCGGTCAATGATCAATTAAGCAAATTTTATTTTGTAAAAAATCATATTGTTTGTAATGAAGTGTATCCGTTAAAAACCTGATTTCCAAAAACTCCAACGCTGCACGCGAACGATACTTGATTAGGACCAAACCATGTTGCTGCTAAATGGGCTGGAATCGATAAAATACAGATTTGAGACACTGCAACTATTGTTTGACCGAAGAATGATATTGCAAATTCATTTGGACTATTGGAGAAGAATTTAATCCACGAGCCCAGACACGTACCAAACGATCCCAGAATCACTGTCCATCGTAAACCCTATGTATTTTTTAAGGTGATAATATTATGTTCATTCTTTAAAGAAAGAAGGAAACCAAGAAGTTTATTTTTAGATTTTGTAAAGGTGAAACATAGAAAATAAATTTAAAGGCCTATTTTACACTAATGTTTTTTGAAAAAATAACAAAGTGAAAAACTAAACTTTTTTTCTAAAAAATAATTAGCTGGAAAAATGAATATTATATAAGTGATCATGTAAATCATCGAAGTCCAGTTGATGGCTGTGGCGGAAACGTGGTAGTAGTTTTGGAGGATATTGGCAATGATCGAGTACTGGATCCATTGTGAAGAATTCGATGCAGAAAACAGTACAAAAATGGCTAATATAAGCCATCGTTTTTTATAAACTTTACATTGTGGCTCACATATTTTGGTTGTCATAGTTATTGTTGATATATCGCCAATTTCCATTTTTAATTACGCTTGTATATATATATATGAAACAGTACACAGTGCAAATTTTATAAATAACTTTATACATATATGATTTTGCTTTTTCAAAGAATAAAATGTTCGCGATAAAATTTTTCTTTTTATCTTTTTTTTTAATAGAGTGGGACTAATGATTAAAATGACTTAGAAAATTTGCCACAATTTACATATTTAAAAAATATTATAATGTTGACTCATAACCTATTATGTTCGTAAAGCAACTTTTTTGGACTATGTATTCGTACTGGTAAAAATTACTAATGATATTCGAAGAAAGTATAAAATTATTATTGCGGAAATTTCCGTTTTAAATCAACTAAGTTAATTTTATTATTTTATTTTTATAATGAAATGGGAAACAATTTTTCCTAACGCTACTTTAAAAAAAAACCTATTTTTAAAAAAAAATTGGCAGTCTTAAAAAATGTAACCTTTATATTATCTGCTTATAAGGGTTCAGAGGTAACAGGTGTTTTGAATACCTAAGAGTCATACATCAGTTAAATTTCTGTACCTCTAGCGACCTCTATTTTTTCTTAACTTTCTTTTTTAATAGATAGCACACGTGTTCTTTTTAAACAGCTTTTAAAATACTACAGATTCATTTTAATTTCCAATAAAAATCTCGTTATTAAAAAGTCTCTATAAACTAGTATTAAGTACCTAAGATGATAATTATTTTTATTCTTAAACGGTTTTAATAAATTTAACTTTGTAGCATTTAATTTATCTTATTGATCATGCTACTGAATATAACATAATTTTAATTACCTAATAATTATATAATGATATTGATATTATAAAAACTATGATACTATTATACACTGAGAAAAAGGTTTAGTGAAATAGAACAAAATAAATTTAATGTGCTATTAGAGCAAAATTTTTTCACTATCATAAATATTTTTTTATTAGCAAAATTTTTGTATATCTAAAATATAAAAAAAAAAGTTTGCCAACGTAAAACATTTTTTATCCGTTATAGCTAAAGTATTCTCTCAGTATTAATAATTAATCTTCTTTGCATAGCAAAAAACCGGCATAATATCACAACACTCTAAATTAAATTTAATAGATAAATTATGTCATACAATTTTTTGTTATCCGAACACTAAATAGTTTTTTTGTAATACTTATTGGTTTAAGTTTATCATACTAGAATAATTAAATTATAATTCTAAATTCAAGTTTATATATAAAATTCGAGAGTACTAAATTTTTATAAAAATACATCAACGAATTCTCTATATGGTACTTAAACGGTTATAAGCACGAAATTTGAACAAGTTTATTTACTTGTTCATTATTTATTTTAATGCCGTAAAATTCAAGTTTAAAGATTTGAACGTTATCTTTGGTGATTAAGTAGACCATCTTTTGACCATAAAAAAAGAACTTAAATTTAAAATGAAAAAAATTCACATTTGGGTTTAAGATATTTTCAAAACTAATATTACATTTTCTTATATTTTAAATATTTTATTTTTGTATCCAATATATGTTTTCCACTACGAAATATAATATAAATTATATACTATAATAAGTAATAACGGTACAAAGTGTAAAATACAAAACACTGCAATAAGAGTTATAAACCATAAAATGCAAAATATATATTGTTTTTTTTACTTTTCTTACAAAAATCCATCTTGAGTTGTCCGAGCTTGATTTGCTTCAAACCACTTTTATTTGTTTACATGTATTTTTAAATGAAACCCCCAATACTTTATTGGAATTTCGGTATGTCAAAGTACAAAAATTGTTATTAAAATATTTGTTGTTTTGAAAAAAATAGACTCTACAAAAGTGGTGCATGGCAACAAGTTATAAAAAATATTTTGGTTTTAGATTTAATTAATGCTCAGTTTAAACAAATTGACGCTTTCTCGTCGTCGTGTTGCAATTTTTCGAAATTTATGATGGTAGCTCGTCGTTGAAGCTTCAATAAAACATTATTTAATTTTCTTAAGGTTATTTATTAGCTTCACTTATACTAATTACATTTTCCTGTCTAAATTAATTATAATTTTAGAAAGAAATACTATATACATATAAAGAAGAATTTTTAATATTGTCAATATTATTATTTTAATGTTTAAAATCAAGTTAATTCAAAAGGTAAAAATGACTAAGTACACTGAAAAAAAATTAGTAATATTTATAAAAAAATCCATTCTATTAATGATTTTTTCCTTAAAACTGAGCCAATTATTTTATTCATAATATTCATGATATGAAAATTTAGCTTTAAATTTTCTTTGTTAATAACTTCTTAATGAGCAACTATAATTCGAAGTACTTGTAACTATAAAAGCATTCATTATATTTATAAAAACTAAAAAACTTTATATCATATTTATAAATTTGTTCATATAAGCAATAAAATGCTTTTATTAATATAATAAAATGAACTTAATAAACCTAAATAATGGATTACTCTGACGATTCTCTTGATTTAAGAAATATTTTTATGTTATTTATGAACTTTTTCATACATACAATAAATTTTTAATAATGAACAATATTTATTAATATTATGAACAGTTTTTTTTCAGTGTATGTGAACTATTGTGTACTCTCAAGAATGAAAATTCCAATATTAGTTTTACTAAAAGCTATCCGACGTTCCTGACTCATTGAGATCATAGCTACGAGATATCTATTCGTACACTAGCGAAATAAGTGGATATCGTCCAACTAAATGCATAATTAACGAAACTGTCTAGACAATCTGACTAATAAATAAGTTCGACCAGTAAATTTAACCATCTTCTATGCTGCACAATATCATTATCACTGATGACAGCTACTTAATATATAAATTAATATAATTAATAAAACATGCCATGAAAATTTACAAAAAGTTACTTTTAAAAACAATTACCAAGTGCTGTTTGAAACTATTTAAATTGGACATTTTTTAACACCTTCAATAGACTTAATTATATCCGTTGATTTTAATAAAGCATGTAGAATTATATTGAAACGCTTAAAGCAATTTTCTAAGTTTATTAATTTTTTTAAAAAATTAGCTGAAATAAATTTAAAATTAAAATATAATATTTTAGTAATAGAATAAAAAATGAATATATCTTTATATATTCCTAAAAGGAGAAAATACCCCAAACTTAAGACCAAAAAGACCTATTTTAAAATAAAAATTAAAAATCTTGTAAATTTAAGAATAATTATTTCTAGCTTTAAGGAGAAAAATTTTTTATATCAATTATTAAAATTTTAAATTTTGAAAGAAAAGACTCCTTAAGTAGTATTTTCTCTTTAAATTGAGCAGTTATTTTTATAAACGTAAAATAATTTTCGTTTTCAATAGAATTTTGCATTAGTGAAGAAATCGAAATTCGTTAATGTTTTACGAACATACAATATTTTATAATTATATTATTTATATCGTAAAAAAAGGTATAATTTAAAATGCTACCAAATTTCCAAGAAGATAAAACATATAATTAACTAATGACGCTGTTAATAAACAAGTTTCAAACAATGAAATTTCTAAATATTTTAAACTAATTTAAAGTAAAGATCAACTTATGAGTAGTGCCTAAAGTAGGGATGGCAAACTCAGAAGTTAACTTTGGCAAAATAAACAACTCTTAAGTTTAGATGGACGATACAAAAAATCAGTGATATTGTTAAAAACAAATATTTTTATGTCAAATATTACATTGTAATAAACATATATAGAGTTACATTATTATTTAAATTCTCATCGTTTATTAATAAATTATAATTCTATAAGCTCTAATGTCGTTTCTAATTTATTTGTACTTAAGTAAGGTATATTGACTGGGCTACGAAAACGTTCATCATGGATCGCATGCGATCCCCGGTTTAAAGCTTCTATAATCAAAAAATATTTCTATTACTACTATTTCTAGGCTATGAAAAAACATTCCAGTAGAATGTTAAAACATCTTAAAAACATTAGAGTTTTAACTATATCAAAATTTTAACTAAGAAATTCTCTACTCTTAGAAGTTGCAATATTGATCCCAAGTTTTAGAGGAACTAAATTAGATTTTAATAAATATTATACTTGATATTTTCTAAATAAAAGTTACTAAATTTTTAAAAAAATCAATTTTATTTAGAAAAAATAGAAAAAAAAATGCTTAAATAACTAATAATTAAATTTTATTAAATATTAACCTAATTATATTTGAAACTTTAAATTAGAAATAATAATACTAAAACTTCATTACTTTAATTTTAAAAAATCTTTAAAATAATTCTTGTTTTTTATTAGAGTATTTTTTTATATACTTTTACAAAACATTTCAAAAATTTTATTTATTAGGAAAATTCATTAAATTTTAATTTAAGAAAACTGTTACAATTTAAAATAAGTAATAACATTAGTAAGATTCATAAACTAACGGATCAAATGAGCTAACATTTTGGGGGCAACTTAATTCATAATAAATAAAAGTAAACTTAAAATTTTATTTATAGTTATTTCCAGTGTAAAATAGGCTATAAAACTTATATGCAAATTAACAGTATAGGAAAAATAATACTCTTAGTGTTGCTAAGAGTTAAATAAAAAAATTTTAACAAAGGATTTATTTTAGATATTTTTCGTTTTAACAAATAAATAACATACATTTAAATCTTAATAAATCATTTTAAAAACTTAAAGACAGATGTTTAAAGTACTACAAAGCCCAATGACCCTTCTTCAAGCCTACAAATGAAATAAAAGTAATATAATATTTATACCTTTTAAAAAAACTCCATTAATAAAAGATTTTCCGGCTGGTTTTCGTGCAAAAATCTAGTATGTAATCAGGCACTGTTTTACAACAATGAAATTGTACCCGATTTAAAAAAAAATTAAAATACATCGATTTTTATTGGTGCAACGAATCAGAGCTTTAAGCTGAAGTAGAATGCATACAGAGTAGTGGTGGTAGAAGTGCGCTTTGAAACCCCCAAAGCATTTTCGATATTATGAAGTTCACGTGTGGAAAGCGAACAAATATGATAAGAGGAGTTTCCTGAGATTACTGTGTTACATTCACGTAAAACATAAACGGAATCCGAACAAAAAAATCAACATCCTAAAAGTCTGTAGATTTAGTCTGAATCGGTCTTTGTTACAAGTTTCGTTGAAAAAACTGACTTTGCTTATAATCAAAATGATGCATCACCATCACCATGCACTTATGAACGATCCTTCAGGATTGACTGGAATGTTACCATTTGATGCAAACTCAACGGCAACTACTATGGGTTTATATGAGCAGCCGAAACCACGCTTTATTTTTAAAATGCCGCGCGTTGTGCCTGATCAAAAAGGCAAATTCGAATCCGACGAATTGTTCCGGCGACTCAGCCGTGAAAGCGAAGTAATGCTTTTTGTATCATTATGTAATGAAGTTATATATATATAGCAAGAAATTATAACTATTATCTTTAGAAATATCCGTTCCTTATATTTTATTTTAGGAAATTAATAATTATTAATATTTTTTTGTTTCTACAATTTTAAAACTAGTCATTGTGGTTTCATTAAAAAAAACAAAAAAACGGATGTTAACTAATTTTAATTTTTAATAGATAAGATACACTGGGTACCGGGACAGACCTCAAGAAGAGCGTAAAATTCGCTTCCAAAACGCTTGCCGGGAAGGTCATACGGAAATCGCATTTGTAGCAACTGGTACAAATTTACAACTGATTTTCACACCTCCAACACCGAATGGTTTCTATGGTCTTAAGCGAGATCCTGATTGCGATTTTGACAAAGAGCCGTCTAAGGTGAGCGTAATTAAAATAAGATTTTGTATAAAATGGCGGAATTTGACACTTTTAAAATAGCAACCAATACGGTTGAAGTGTTCGTGTATCGATCCCGATTATTTTAGGGGAACTGAACGCGCTCTCCCCTTTTTTTCATTAAAATATTTTCAGTGCAGTTTTCATCGAAGGAAAAAAAGAATGAAATGTAATAATAAATTGAAAAAGTTCACTTTTATCGAGGGTCCTTTATGACCCTAAAATCGGGGCTTTTGTTGTCAATGTTTTGAAAGCTTTTAACAACAACAGAAAATTATTCATAAAGGCAGATTGAATATTTTCAATAATGAAGATTCTCTTCGTTATTTATTGAAATAATTGGAATTTAAATAACATTCATATGAATTTAGAAAAACTTGAAATTCCTCATTTAATGAATCATCTCGAAAACATATCTAAAAATAGAAATTCTCAAAAAAAGGAACTTTCAAATTGTAAAAATGAAAGATTGGAAAACATCATTAAAATTTTTGAAAATGTTATCGAGTTAAAGTAAATTTTGAGAAAACGAGCTTAAAATATTAATTTCGTCTAAACTTTAGTTAATAATTGTATTAAAAATAATGGAGAATAATTGTTTTATATTTCAAAAAACATATTTCTCTACATAGTTGAAAATGGATAAAAAATTTAATAAATAATACACTACTGAAATTAGTTATAACTAAATATTTTGTACATTGGACATAATATCAACAAACCAAGATTAATTTTAAACAGAATAACTGTAGTCTATATGTATAATTGTATTAAATGGAAGTATAATTTTAAAACTTTTTATTTTAAAATACACAGATCAAAAAGTTATTAAAAAATTGGAATACTGAAGATTTAATTTTTACTAGCTACTTTTAGAGAGCTAATTATAATTCGTTTATGTAAACAGTATAAAAAATGCTAAATAATTTTTTTTTGTTGCTTTTAGCTATTAATTTTGTTTATATAAATATATTTTTTCCAAAAATTATTTTATATTTTTCTCAGGAACTAAATTTTTAAAGTATTTAAGATTTCGAATACATAATTTGTTAATTAAGTACACTTTTTATTAACTAGCGAAAAATTAAATTACAATTAAATTAAAAAACAATTAATATTTACATTTAAGTACGAAGTTTTTCGAACGTTTTTTAAATAAAGTAATAGATTTAAGTCCTGTAACTAGTTTACAGAAATAAACTTATTCTTTTTATAAATGAATTGATATTCTAATGTAATTTAGAATTTTGATACATATTTTTATATTTGTATTAAAGGAAATTTTAATTAATTCTCAAATTATGAAACTTTAATAGCTAATTTTAAATTTATTATCGAAAATTTAAGTTTTGTTACCATTTGATAAGCTGTTAAAATTTGAACATAAAATAATGAATTATTTTTGAAATAACGATTTAGAGAATTCTTATAAATATTAAAAAACAAATTAAAAGAATCAGAACATTTAGAAAATTAATATTTAAATAAATGCCCAAAAAATCCAGAAATTTGCTTACACATTAAAAATATAAAAATTTACCTCTTATTATCTAACTTCTTATCAAACTTGTTCCAAACAGCTTCAATATGCATATATAATTCTGTGTACATTAACAAAATACATAAAATATATACTAAAGTTATTGAAATTCTGTCACTATATGGAACTATAGTTAAAAAGAGCTTTAAAATTATAGAAAATTTTTACTTAAATATATTAAAAAAGGCTTTCTAGTTTTTTTTTTATCTTTATTTTACACAAAAAAAAAACTTTTAATATTTTTAAGTTTAATAATAATACAAACAGATAAAAATTTCTATTTGCTTTAAGTATAAATCTACTTGGATTTAGAAAAAGTAAAACTAAATCACTGAAAACACGTATAAATATACTTACTTTTAATACATAAATATTCAAATATTAATTTGAAATATATTCTTGCTAAATTTGATGTTTTTTATAAAAACAAAATTTTTATACTTGTCTCAAATGTATGTAGAAATTTTTATTCATGTAATATGAAAACATAAGTAATCGCTTCTTATAAAACTTATTAAAGCTTTCAGTAATTTTAAACCTCTTTTAACCAGTTTCCATAATAATTTTCACTAATTTTAAGTGATTATTTTTGTGAATATAGGAATTTCAAAAATAATACAAAATAATCAATTTCTGCAAATTTCATATTGATATTTTGTTTTAAAAATTGGTAATAAATTATTACAATTTCATTGCTGAGATTTGGTGAATTAAAATTTGAATTTTTTATTAAAGATTAAAGTTCATTAATAGATGCTTAATTTATATAATATTAATATTTGAAGCTGTGCGTATAAAATTTTATAAAATTAATCAAAATGTTAAAAACAATATTAAAAAATATAAATTTTTCTTCCCAGAAAATTTAAAATAACAATTTTGAAAAATTAAAAGCCTCACTTTATTCATCGAAAAATTGCACAAAACTAATGAATATCTCATTAAAATTGACTCAGTAATTAAATATAATATTTTTTGGAAGAAAATTATTCTATTATTATAAGAGTGAATCATATTATTAAATAAATTTCACAGAAAAGCATATTTTAGTGACTATTTCACTATTCTTTAATTTTTAATACTATTTTCTAACTAATCCCAAAAATAACAATTGAAAACTTAATCCAAAGCTGAAATTTAGGTAATGAGTGCAGTTTCATTTATATGCTGCATATATGAAATGATCAAATCGTATGTTAAAAATATTAAAATCCCAATGACCAGTCCCTTGAAATTTAAAATAAAAATTACTTTTTTTATTTTTTTAATTGTTTTTAATAGTTATTTTTAGCATAAAAATGTAAAACATAGTTGTAATGCAATAAATTTTAAATATGCAAAGAAAAATTTAAATATCGTTTGCTAAAAGTTAAAACATCTATCATATTTAATGTAGTTAATAGTTAAATTTATATTGAAATTGTTGAGAGTATGTACCTATTAATCAACATAAGTAAAACTTTTTTTATTATTTAAAACTTTCAAAAAAATTTAGAACTTTTCCCAATTTATGAAACAATTAATAGGTTTTAATTGGCAATAGTTTAAATTTAAATTTTTTTAAATATATTGTCATAGATTAAAAATTTTCGTTGCAACTTTATAGCAAATTAATAAAATTTCTATTCCGTTTAGTACTAAAAACCACCTAATCATTATAAGAATTACTGAAGTGTACGGCTAAATATGTTAACGTGTAATTTTCGATTTGGATTTCGTGGAAATTAGTTAATTCGAAATTGTTCATTTTTTTAAAATGTTTTTAAGGAAATATAAATAGCAAACGATTTTCTTTTCAAATTCGAAAGCCTTAAATTAAAAATTACTTTACGTGCCAAAATTCCTTTTCAGCTAAGGACGGAAATTTGAAAAGAACAAAAGGAGAAAAAATGACCGGAAATGGGTCTATAATTTTCCTTTGACTTGAGAAAATTTTATTGCAGATATGTCTCGTATTTGAGCACAAAATGACACGTTTTTATCACGTACGTATACAACAAAATGAATATATAATTGAATATTATAAAAAACACTTTCATAAGTGTAATTTGTTTTCTTATAAAGTTTAAAAGTTTTCTTTTGTATATGAGCAAACCGTTTTGAAATAAGTCACGATGTAGTTTAAACTATTTTTGGTACATATGTTGATCGCGTGTCATCCAAGTCAACTGGCTTATACGTTTTTTTTTTCTTTAAGGAAGAAAACACTTTAAGGAAATTATAAAAAAACCCAAATATTAACTTGAAGGAATTTAAAAGTTAAGGGAGAAATTAATTTCGCAGATGACTTAGAGTGTCGTGTGCCTTAAAATGTGTCACATATGTCAGACATAATTAATTTGCTTGAAAGATTTCTACTAATTTGAGGATTGATTTTCCAATGGCACACTGTGTTTCCGGACAGTGAAATCGTGTTTGCCAATTAATTGACGACAAACATGAATTGAGAAAACAAAGGCTGCGAAATACTTTTTAATGAAACGTCAGTATTTTTTAAGCATTTTTAGAGCAAAAAAAGATATGCACAATGACTCATTATATTGTGAAAATAGCTAGCGTTAAATAGCACACGTTAACATTTTGACAGAACAATTAGACTTTACAATTATTGTGTTTTTGTATATAGGAAACGAAGTCGAGAAATAAAACGAATAATTGCGATAACAAAACAGCTTTTAAGCTTTTCAAAGCGTTCCGAGTATGTGTGCTTGTCTGGATATGTTACATAAACAATTTTCATCTTAAAACTGCTCAAGAAGCTTGTGCTTCTAGAGAAAACAGATTTTTTTGTACCTTGGGGTGGTCTTCCTTCATTCCAGTTCCGGGTGTAGATCGTATAATATAAAAGTCAGTTTCAATTATTTCTAAATCATTGAACCGAAAATGTGTATCGATCACTGTTCGTAATCCGATACTAATTTAGGAAAGATTTTTTCGCTGTTCTCCGGCTATTTTGCTTAAATGCTATGAATGCGCAAACAGACTGTGATCTATACAGCTTCTTAAAGTAATATGAAAGCTCCTTTGGCCTTTCAAGATACGCTTCATATTATAGAAACTAGGGTATATGCTCCTAAGGAAAAAAAATAGATCATCTGTGCGAAATTTCCAAAACTGTTTATGCTTTACAGCCTGAAAATTCTTAAAGCATTCTTCGTATAAATAAACAACATAGTGAGCCTTTTGAATGCCGAAAAATGAGCCAAAGTAAAATTTCTTTTAATTTTTATTACCCAGAAATAAATAAATATAACATTTACTTTTGTAAATTCCGAAGTAACGTTTCATTTGAAAAAAACTGAAATTTATGACACAATTAAAAACTTGGAATTGTTTATTACTGAAAACTATTTCTGCACCCTTAGTCTTCGATACACGTTCTCAAAGAATATAATACGGTACCTTACTTTACCGTAAAACTCTATACTTTATAACTTAATTCCGCATCGCAGGGGGTAATTAAGTCAATCCATGGTGTTCGAAAGGGGCAAAATCAATCATTTTAATTCATTTGTAAATAAATGAACCCTTTTGTAATAATTGTAAAAAAACGTACTAAAAAAACTTTGTTTTGCTCAGTTTAAAGGAAAAAAGGCGTGCGAAAATATTCTGTAATGTACAAAAGTGTTCCCGGTAAAAAGAGTACAATTTGACAGCTGGTTTTCTCCCGGGATGCATACACAGTACATACACTATGTGTGTAACGTGTAAAAAAATTCCCAACAGGAATTCTAAATGCTGACTTTTGTGCACAAAAAAACTGTTTTTTTAGCTAACATATTTATTATAGGGACCTAATTTTATCGTTCAGTAACGCGAATTTCGTTTCATAAAAGTTAAACTTCGAAACAATTGTGATGACAAATGGACATTAAGCGCCCCATTTTTGCGCATAATTTATTAATTTCTGAATAAAAAGTGTTAAAATGACCCTTATTAAAGGCAGGGGTTAATTTTTTTGAATAAGAAAAACAAGTTTTAATTTCTATCGAAACAAAAGCTCGAATACGTTAAATGTTTTTTAGCGATTTGAGAGTAATAAAAAATGTATTTAACATATGTAACCGATGAATATGTAAACTGAACCCTTTTTTCTTTAATAAATACTACATGATAAATGATTTTTATAAAAAAAAGATTAAATTTTAGACATTCGTATAATACGAGAAATAAAGAAGATAAACAATTTACGAGGCTTTTGCTGACTTGTCTTTTTCATTTCTTTGTTAGAGGAAAATTATGAGATAATGATAGTTATTATTTTTGGCATTTTTCCATTAAAATTATGATAATTGATGTTAAGAAGCCAAATGTAACTTATCTTTTTCTGTTTCGGTAATTGTTTAACTTTTTATTTGTTTCATAGAAGTTACCGATATAATTTTTTCAGATTTTTTTCAAATTACTATAATTTAATTTCTCTTTCAAAATGAGAATTTTATTCTAAATTGAAAATGAGATCTTAACTTCTTTCGATTTGTAAATCCTGAAAAAATTAAAAAATCAAATTGTTTATTAACACAAATCTGTCTTACTACACATTTAAAGGCTTTTCTATATTTATTATTTTACTTTTAATTGACTACACACACAATTCATACACCAAGATAATTAAAATTTTTAGCCACTAATTTTTTTTATTCAATCTTACTACTTAAAGTTATTATTAGTAAAAAGTTTGTTTTTACTTTCATTTATTAATAATTTTACCAACTCAATAACAACTTTTACAACACTAACAAATTTGTGATACATAGGTGGATAAAACTTCAACTTAAATTTGAAGCTAGTATAAAAAGTTTTATTTCTATACAAAAAATAAAATAAAAATTACTTTAAGTTTAATTAAAATTAATATTTGTATCTCATAAAACATTTTTTTAAAAAAAATATCTAAAATTAATCTATATCGTGCCTTTTAGTCATAAACTCATATTTGGTATCCAAAGTGTATCTTAAACTCGACTCCGATTAGTTACGACTATTTTATGACTTCTTTTTAGCTAAAAGATATCTAAACCTTATCTATTTGGTAACTAAGAATTAAAAAATTGTATAAAAAATATATTTTTCATACATGACTCAACTGTATTTAAATTGATCTCGAAATTCCCGTGCTTGAAATATAAAAATATATATTTTTTAGAAGGCTTAAGATCAAGTTTAGTCTCATTTTAGATACAAAATGTTCTCTAGGATGCTAAAGTGCTAAAAAATCAGTATTCTTCTATGCCCTTTTAAAAATATACGCTTATTTGTTCAAAATTCTAATAAATTTATACTTAAATATAAAAATGCTCATCCTTGTAGTATTAATGAAAAAATTAATTAGTTGAAAGTAATAAATTATTCGCAGTTTCACAGATTTCTTTAAAAATATAGAATATTGTTTTTTATCACATAATATGAATGAATTAATTTAATCTTACTCGATGTAAAATAAGCCTCTATGTGTATATTATTTTTTTTTAACTAAATATAATTTTTTACTTAAATAATTAGATTCACTAATAAAAATCTTTAGTAAAAAAATTAAAAAATCAATAGTAGAGTTCAGACTTTTTGTTTTTCTGAGGCTTGAATTTTCTTCTTTCCTCAACCATCTTCAACCTTACCTACTTATGTCACCGCCGCTTTCAGGGTCTAATGTCTTCCCCTTTAGAACATTGGCTTCTTTTTTATGACTTTCTTGTATTTAACGCCAAAAAGTATTGTTTCCTTTTGAGGAAAGTTTCATAAAAAGTTTTTTTTTACTTAAAGGTTTGATTAGTTAATCTCCCTCCATTTTATTTAAATTCTTGTGAATCTGATAGTCACCGAGTAAGTTTATGATCCGCATCGTCAGTGACCTGATGATGACGATGTAAGACTCATACTCTAGGGGCTCGCCCGGTACCCTAGAGGCTTCGTTGTCCTCATCACTCCGAATAGAAATCAGCCACTTTGCACGGATCGCTTTACACCTTAGGCTGGAAGTGAGGAAAAGGGTTGGTCCGCGGCCTCTTATTTACTTATTAGAGGCAGTCACAATGGGATGTTCGGCTATCCGCCACTCGCCGACGCGTTCAGTAGCTTCCACAGCCTTGAGATCAAATGCTTTAAGTATTAATGTCAATAAATATTTCAATTTTTTGCCATTACGTCACGAATATTGATATTTTTTATATAACATAAAATCATTGATTTGATGTCTTTAATGAAAATTTTCATTACTTATTACTAGAGGTGGTATCTAACAGCATTTAGTTTTGTAAAAATAGCACTATAAAATAGCATTTATTTTAATAAAAATAGCAAAAATAAAAACTGTAACAAATTAGTGAAAATAGCACAAAAATAGCAAAAGTATATAAAAAAATTTTATTCGGTGTAAAAAAGCGTAAAAAATATTCACTAAAACACTAACTTTTTATTCAAAAAAAGAAAAAATATTTTTAATAACCTTTTTGTAAATAGTAATGTAACAGAGTAATCATTTCCAAAATCTCCTTATTAAATTTATATTTTTTTCTTTATAAAGTATTTTTGTCAAATAGAAAACCCCTTTCACACTTGTAATTGGAGCATATTTAGATTTATTTAAAACCATTATCTACTAAAATATTTTTAAGTTTTTTGATTGCAACTACATCTTTTTTTTAAGTTTAGAACCAGTTATATTTTGGTGTGTTTAAAAAAAGCGAAAAGGATGAGGTGTCAATGCTTTTTATTATTAACATTGTTGCCACGAACTAATATATTCTGTCAATTTTTTTAAACTTAAACAATTTTTATCTGTTTTGTATCATGTATTTATAATTTTGAAAAAGAAAGCAAAAAAAAATTGGAAAAAAAGTGTAAAAATAGTAAAAATAGCAAAAATAAAGTGATCAGTAAAATAGCACAAAATAGCATTTTTAAAATATGTTAAAAAGAACTGAATTCATGTTTTCGGTTGACATTTTTAACATGATTTAGTAAATAAACTATGGTTAAAAAATAAATGCTACATATCCTAAATCTACTTATTACAAAACTAATTTTAATGCGAAAATTCGCTTTAAATTTGTTATTTATTTAATAAATTGTTGATAACAAATAAATAAATAGTGATCTACTGTGTTAATTATACTGATAAACGCGATAATATTATTCAAGATTTTTAGATATTAAATTTTAATTACAATTCTTTCAAATTTATCGTCAGATTATAATGAAATGAAGCAAAAAATATCTTGAAAATATTAAATGACTATAGACATTTATATTAGTAAAAACTAAAATTCATTACCAAATTATTTTAAATTATATAAATGTTCTGAAAGATCAAGTTGTGACTTTAGATTGTACTATATTGTTTTTTTTCTTTCTTAATAACAGCATATAATAAAGTAAATATTTATTTGCAAAAAGTAAATGTAAATGCCGCTGTTTTAGGAGAATCAAATGTAAATTGATTCTAGAAAAACAAAACAGAATTATTTAAATTTTGGTGATGTTTTACTTTACATTACTTTTACACTAAACGGATACAGGAATATCTAAAATTTACAGTTATTA
>AGDA01010864.1:0-14591 GCA_000281935.1 Mengenilla moldrzyki | reverse complement strand
TTATAAAATAATTTTAAAATTATAGAAATCATATTGTCGAAAATACTAAATATTTAAATATTTAAATATTTAAAAAGTTGCTTTGAATATTGAGTAGTATGTTCTTCAGAATTAAGCCTTTTTTAATAAGTTCTATTTTTTTGTTATTATAAACAGTACTTAATTTTTTTTTATTATGAAAATCGTTAATATATATATAGAGTAAGTTGAAATGATCTCAAGAGCTATTAATCATTGAATGTAAGAAATGAATAAATCAATGCGCATACATTTTATACATATCTTTGGCTATATAAATTACAAAAAAGTTGAAATTTTTATAAATAAATGCCAACTAAAAAGCCATATAAGTTTTTAAAACTTATTGTCACATGATATTAAGATATCTAAAAAGTACCTGTATACAATATTTTCATCGAATTTTTCACTTGAATAGAGAAGTCAGCACGAAATTTCCTTCAGATTCTCATAATTTTTCGCCATACAATACGAAAAGAAGAAACGTATTATTCAATTATTAGTAAAATAGTGCAGTAAAAATTGTTGCGAAAACGTCAACAGTTTTTTTCTTTCAGCCTGTAATCTTTCATTTGATAACGACAATAGTTGTCAAAAAATTTTGACAGATTTTTTATAAATCTCTGTATATACGCTTCTGTAAATAGGTAACAATTCGTTCTCCGTTTATTATGAACGGCGTTTGTGTCCGTTTCAAGGGCTGGCTGGATTTAGACCGGCTGGATGGTAACGGTTGTCTAGAGTTTGACGAAGAACAGGCACAAGTTGAAGATGCAATTCTAAGAGACCAAATCGACCGCTACAACCAAAGACTACGAGACTTCGATGACAAACAAAGACTGTACGCTGCAGCACACCATCACCATCATCACGGTCATCACAATGGCCAGCATATACATCATCAGCCGCAGCCGCAGCAGCCGCAACCGCAGCCACACCACCACCACCATCAGCAGCCTCAGCAGGCCCAACAAATCGACATAAGCAATTTGAAAAAGGATTACTCATGCAATTAAAGTGTGATTGTTGTGTTTCTGTACGTGTTTCTTTTTTAATGTAAATAATAGAAAAAGGCTTTTGTTTCTTTTCTGGTTACGATTAATGTTTTTAATGAGTGCTTTTGCACAACCGGTATTAAATAAATAAATAGTAATAAAGTTGTCATTTTTCCATTTCAATGAAATCTTTGCCGTTTATACGCTAAAATAAATAAATTATTTTTCAAATAGGGATTTTCCGAACTAAACTTCAGCTACACCGATCACCAGATTCGATAAAATGTCCATTTATTTATTCATATTTCATTTCTCCCACGCAGATTTCCATTCAGGAAAATAGAAACCGGCTTAATCCGATTTCGCAATTGAATTTCTCAGCATACTGTTGGAAACACTAAGTTGAAGCACCTGTTCGTCGATCACTTTCCTAATAATTTCACCTTTATTTCGAAAAACAACCCTTGCAATTTAATTAAACAGAAACCCTTTTTCAATTGTACGAATTAAATTTTTTTATTTTATGCGTATAGTGAAAAAAGTTATTGAAATTTTTGTGTTTGAATGTTACCCGGTGGTATTTTTTGATAAAATTTGCAAAGCAACGAATTTTTTATATATTAAAAAAAAACTTGGGGGTTGATAAAAAACTCATCACGAATTTCGTCGGAGTCGTGCCGAACGTAACTCAGCGGGATTTGTTATTCGTTTTTTGCTCTACAAGAGCTTGGCAAAAGGTGCCGAACTGAAAAATCAAATTTTGTTGTCGCCACTGCTTTTTCTCGGACCCTATGTTTACAGTTGTTGTTTAATTATGCCCCCTAGTGTGAACTGTTACAATTTTTAACAACTATTTTTTGATCAGTTATTACATATGTGAACAATTATACAATTTCCAATAATAATGAATCTTCAATCGAATCGATAACAAAGAATATAATCAGCACTTTTAATTAAGTTTATACGAATTTAAAATGTTTCATGTTAGTTAATGATAAAATACAGACTTAGAAAACCGAAGCTTTATTTCCAAAAAAACTAAATTTTTACTGAAAATATACACACAGATTTTCATTTTTGAGATATAAGCCGACATTTTTAAAATCAAAAAAACAATGCTTATTAAAAACTTACGAGGAAAGGTCTCGAGATGTGTCATCCCGATTTTGATCAATATGTCTGCATTCAATTATACATATCTTAGGATTCATTAAGACATATAACATTCGTGCCGTAATTCGTTTTGGGCTGAGTTTTAGGGGTTGAAATTGAACACTGGCAAAATGTATAAATCGTTTTATCCCAAAATAGTTCACATTTTAGAAAAATAGCTTCTACAAAAAAAATGTAGAATACAAATATCTACAAAAAACAAATAATTTTATGGTATAACTCAGAGGTTCCCAATCTTTTCCGGTTTGCAGCTACCGAAATAATCGTTTTTTTTTTTCGCGCTTCCCTCAATTCCCTCAATTTAAATGTTATTTAAATATAAGAAAGTATTTTAAATTAAAACTCTTAAGAAAACCATTAGAAATATTATTAAAAATTGAAGATTTTGAATAAGTCTATATAGAATTGCACTTGCATTTTAATCGGAATGTTTTTAAAAAAATGAAACAAATCACTTAAAACTTTAGTGAGCAAGCGTTATTTTTTAGTTTTTTTCCGTGATTCGGCATTTTTTTAAAATCCGAAGTCGGGTTGTAGCCCTAACTTTGGAAATTTTGATTTAGTCTATTTTTTCTCCTTTTAAATTTTAATAACTAAAAGGTCAAAAAAGTTAATAAGTATTGAATTTTTTAAAAAGACTTTAAACATTTAAAAAACACATTAATTAATTAATTAAATTAATTAATTTTTGAGATATGTTTAGATTTAAATCATTAGAAATGACTTTAGACGGGGAAATTGTATCATAGTGTTACATAAAATGTTTCTCCAAAAGAACAAAAAAATGAAAATTTGAGCGCAAAAGTTTTAGTTTTAAAAAGGGTAGCTACAAATATAGTAAGGAATCAAAAAAAGATGCTTTAATAATACAGGGGGCTTTTATACCAGAATTTCGCAACATACATAAAAGTATTTTACATGTATTTTAATCAGGAATTAAAAATGTATGTGTATAGTAGGCATTTAAACATTCAATTAAATTTAAATTTGAAACTTTAAGAAATGATTTCTACTTTCATCTAAAAAAAAATAGCAAAATACATTTCATAGTAATGCTTACGCCCCATTTTGTATTATTTTTAACCCTTATTTTTTTAGAAGGAAAAAAATCTATTAAAAGAAAAAATCGATAAGCTTAAGATCGTTTTTATAGCTCTACACAGTACTTAATGAAACGTTAAGATCCTCTTTTTCTTATAGTGATGTATGTCTTTATCTTATCATCGCTTTACTTATATACAAAGCGAACTTTTTTATAAAAATGCCGACAAAAAAATTTAAAAAGACAAGATCAAAGCATATATTTTCCTTGCAACAATTGTAACTGATTATTTTTTTTTGAAGCAACTATATCGATAAAATCGATACGATCAAATAAAACGAATAGGCTTTTTACTACGTAAAAAGTAGTGCTTTTAATGCTTATCAAAGCACACTTAATACGAAAATTAAGCTATTTTTGTTACATATTTCAACAAAATTATAAGAATTATCATTTTTATCCTCCTTAAAAATTATCAGATTTGGTTAAAGTTATTTTAATTGAAAAAATAATGATTTCTCAATAGCCAGTTGATCACAATTAAAAATTAAATTTATTTAAAAATTAATACTCAATTTCACTGACAAACATTAATAATAAATTCTGCTTGTTTTAAAATATCAAAAATATACACAAAAAAAATAAATTGCTAAAAAAATATAATAAATTTTGATTTCTAAAATAAAATTTTTGTTATTTAAACCAAAATCTGTTATTAAAATAACAATTTGAAATTTGTAGAATCAAAATTTGCTTACATTAATAATTTTTTATAGTTCACTTAGCAGTAATTCTTATAGATATCATTTTTTAACAATAATAATTATTGAAATGCTTATTAACTTATTTTCGTGTATTGTTTATAGCAGGAGTGGGCAAACATTTAATCATTAAGGGCGACTTATTCAGTAAAAAGTAGTTCACCGGCAACTAAAAAAATGTTTTATTTGGTTTGCAAATCTCTATCCTAAACATTGAGGTCTAGTTCAAGATTATGGTTAAAAATGATGTTATAATTTCAAGTATACTTACATTTTTAAACATAAAATTTAAGTTAACGCAAATTGCTTAATTTGAGCTTGGCTGATTACTTTTAAAGTTTTTGCAGTCGACATATTGGTTATCATTGGTTTATAGGAATACAATATAATTTTGTTAATTCATTACGACTTTACCGATAAAAATGCGTACTAAATATAAAATTTATTGTTTTTAATTTTTAAGATAAAAAAAAATAGGTATGGTACAAATAGGTTCAATTTATAATTTACAAACAAAACTTTGTTTCTCAGTGTAAAAAATAGAAAAAATTTACTAAAATTCAGAAAACTATTTCTTGTTCTAAAGTCAAAAAATTAAGCTTTATATTTTTTTATCAGTATTAATAAAAATTAATATTTATGGTATTTATTTAACATTACAAGAAGTTTTAACGGTTTAATTTTTTACCTTGTTTGTTTCTTCAATTAAACACATACTCTAATGAAAATGTTTATTGAAGATACAATTATATTTTTACTATTTAAAAATAAAAGGAAATCATGTAAACTTTTAGTTAAAAATTTTTGTTTTAAAATACAACTTAATTTGAAAATTGTAAACATAGTTTTCTTAACAACAAACAAATTACCTTTTTGTCTTGAAGTCAAAAAAAAATTATTTTTATGTTTAGTAAGCTTTTTAATTATATATGTTCTAATTTTTTTTTTATTCTACATATTAAAATTATCGTGTTTCGAAAATTAACCTCCATTACATATATTTTTGTGCACATGAAATAGATATTCTTCAATTTTGAGTGCATTGATAACAATATTTGGTGGATTTAACCAAGAAATTAGTAAAAAAAGAGATAACAAAACAATTTTGTTTATTTTTACTAGCTGTTTTTGTAAATTTCAATAGAAATTCAGTTATTTTTAATTTTTCTTATTACAAACAATAAATTTTCAATTCGTAGTCATTTTTTAATAATTTTTGTTTTTTTCTCTGTGTACTTACATTTTTTATAATCATAAAATTATTCTTATTGTTAAATATTTAAACTGCTCTAATCAAATTACTTTATTAAAAAATTGCATAAAAAATCAAACCATGAAACCTATGTGTATCAAAACTAATCAGCGCTTAATTGTTATCAATAATAATTAATAAGCGCTTAATTTCTAACATGTTAAATTTAAAATATGTTACATTAAGGTTAATGAATTTCTATAACTGAGAATGTAAGCAATAGAGTATAAAAACAATTTAAAATTTAATGAAATATTTCAAATGTGTGAATTTTCATGTATAATTTTTTTAGTAATTAATTTCGTCGTTATTAATAACTTTATTATAAATTTTTTACTTCAATATATTACTTATTTAAAAAAAATTGACTTTTCTTCTTTGTCTTAGTTCGTTTATCAACTTTACTTAAATACGTGATAGCTTACATCTATCTTAAGTAATATAATGATTAGATTAACATTATTATCGCATATTTTAAAATTTACATTATAGCAGTAAGAAATATTCAACACTTCAAAAAATGGTTTTAGAAACATACAAATGTTTATGTTTTATTTAAACAAAATAATAATCAAATTTGTTATATAAAGATCAACTTAAAATTTTTTGGTCAGCATATGAAACAATACAAAAAGTTAGTAGGTAATCTGTATCTTGAATGTTATAAGGCCCTAAATGCTAAATAAAGCTCACCTTGATAAAATTAAAAATGATTTTAACAAGATACAATAAAAGTATATACAAAACCTCGTACAGGCATTTTCTTTTGACGATGATCGTCATATTCTCGAAAATGACATAAAATGAAACGTTGGCTTAAATTTTATATTTCTTAATATGGCATTTATCGTCACAAAAACATTATATGAATGATCGTATAAATGATCCTATAGCGGAACACTGATTATACAAAAACAATGTTTAAAAAATATACGATTTTTGACGATAATCGTCCTAAAAATCGTTAGAAAAACATATTAAACATATTGAAATAAAAACAGTTGCACTAGATGCTTTTAAAAATTATTGTTAATTCTTACTGGTGTTAAAGCTGTTTTTTAGTGTTCAAAAAAAAGTTGTAAGAGAAAACTTTATAATTTTCATTTCAAACTGTTGTGTTACAAATACAAAATTTATTAATTTAACCTTACGGTGTAAAATTTATTACTGAAAATAGTACGATATAAATAAATTTATTACAGGGCTAGCTTCAATGAGAAAAAAACAAGTGTCATTTTTCGCAGCGAAAAAATCTTGAATTTTAATATTGACATAAAAACTTAACACTATTGTGATCCCTTATCTGGAAAATGACACACAAAAGCTTTAAGAACTTTAGCACATATACAGACATATAACAAAAAAAGCACATTAAAAACATCTGTTTTTTAATAATCATTAAAAAAATTAAATGTTACAGTTATCATATTATACAAAGCTTCAATTTTAACCCTTGTATAATATGCACGGTTTAAAATCAGAAAAAGCGCATCCACCGATTCGTCACAAATGTCCTGAAAATTTGTTAATTTAATTTCGTAACTATGATTGATTACATATCATTACATCGTTGGAGACACTTAAAAAAATTTGATGCAACATTGTTACATGGACAACATCATGTAAAATTAATATTAAGCACATATTTCACAATTTTAATCCAGGTAAAATCACATCTTTATGTATCCTTACATATAGGATATTGTATCATGATACGGAAAATAACACAATAAGAATTTCTCATTCTTTTGACGTCTATTTTCAGTTTTTTTCTCTTATTGTTATTGCGATCTTTTCACAATTGCTATTTCGTTCAAACAGTTTTCAGTAAACGTTGACACGATAACAATATTAAGAATAGCGTATATTTTCCAAGATCTCGATTTCGGATCGATCCGTGTATACAAACGTTTGATTCTTTTTCATCTTCGAGATTTTATTTTTTCGAAAATTGATATTGATACCTTTATGACATCTTTATAATAATATGCTTGCGAATTATTCAATTGCAAACAATACGAAAGAGCACCCTATGTATATATACGTTTCTTCTATGTGTAGAGCCCTCTTAGTCGATACGTTCAATTCGATAATTTATTTTTTCGATAATAACAACAGGAAAATTATCCTGATTAGAAATTTGATTGTGTAGGAGTTAAAAGTATGTTTTCATGGTCCATTTCGGATAATAATACACTACTATACACCAGTACAATGATTGTTTACCGATTTCAAAGAAGACAAAGCGCTTGAAAGCTGCTCGATCATTTTCAACGTCTAATTACTTCAGGGCTTTTTATACCTCGCAATTAAAATCAATCAGTCAATCAATCAAAAATATTTTTTATTGTAAACTTTCAGAGGAGAGTTTTAGTTTTTTCCTTACCTTGCCAAAACTTAAACAAAATTTCATTTTGGCGTGATATTTCCAACACATTACACTTTTATAAAAAAGAATACAATGAAATTAAAAAAGGGTTGATCACTTTGCCAGTTTTTTTATTCTTTCTGGAATGTTAAAAAATTAAAACCCAGTCATGTAGAAAGTACAAATCTCTCAACTGAACATAATACAATTACTTAAAAAAGAAACTACAATTATCCAGCGTGTAAAAAAGATACCTTAATAACTCTTTTAGTTATCAAAAATAAGAGATGTCATTCGTTTTATCAATTTCCAAAGTCATAAATTACGATTAAATCACACATGTGGCGTAAAATTTTCGTTAACATCGAAAGGGTTTTTTGCGCTAAAAAACAATTTTTTATAAAAAACGCAATTTTTTATACAACTACATTTTGCCGCCGACCCTATATTTTGCAATAATGACAACAGTTCGCTTTAATGCGAATTTAATTACGAATACCGATAATCCCGTCAACAGGAAACTGATGCCAATTAACCTGAGATTATAAATCGAAACGGGTCTCTTTCAAATAAAAAACTACTAGACCTTATTTTAATTTTTTTATTATATTTATCGTAATTGTACTTTATAGAGCTACATGGGTGGCCGCGTGCGAATTTCTTACGCTTCAATTGCTAATTTCGTATATATAAAAGCATACAAAGCTAATTTTACGTCATGAACTTAGCGTCGAGACGAGAAATTATGAAAAATCTGTATCTTATTTATATAAAACGTGAGTAAATTTTTATTATTTCACACGTCAGTGGTTCGAAAAATTATATTAAAAATTCAGAGAAAATTGATACTGTGTATTTCTTTCGAGGAAATACAAGTTATAAATCAACTTTTGTAAGGCTTAAATCACTTATTTCTACGGTCTTATGTGTACAAAGGTATTTTGAATAATTTTCATCTCTGGTTTAGCAGTCAAAATAATCATAAAAACTGGTCGACTAGAAACTATTAAATTAGAAAATTTTTATTATCATTTTTTTTTAATCAATTTTTTTTAATACCGTAAAATATGAGTACAAGAGTCTCACATACATATTTACTTTCCAAGACTAATCTTTTCATTTCCATTATTTTTTTCTACGTTGTAATTCAAAGGGTTGTATATAATTATCCCCTTTTTTCAAATTCGATTTTCCGATTGCGTTTATCACAAATTTTTATCAGAAACGAAATAAATATTGTTTCTAAATGTTTTTTTATATAAACGATCGCGAAATCAATTTTCAAAAGTCATGTCGAAAGGGATACATTCTAAATCTGTATATATATGGTGGCCGGATCATAATTTATTCCAATTTAATCTATTATGCATAATGTTCATAATCGTTTTTTAGACACAGATTAACATTTTGCGCCTAACTTAGCACCTGTCAACAGCTTGATTTTTACAACTTTATTATTTAAAACAGTAAAAAACTACAATTCTTTTTGCATATTATTAAAACAGGTGCTAATTTCTCTATTGTTTGCCGAACACACAGTAACGAATTTAAATCGTTTTTATTTCTATTTTCATTAATGTTGGTATGCATATAAAATTAATAAAAAAAAAAAAAACGAGAAGTAATCGTAACGGGCATTCAGGAGTTTGTTGTGTAAAGGCAAGAGTTAAAAAAAGTTAACAAAAATATATAAAAATCACAGACTGATCTCATATCTCTTAACTCACAGCTTCTGAGTCCCGCGTAAACTGTTTCAATTTCGATCAAGTCAAGCTACTTAATAAACTTTGCATCACTTTGAATTGCTGACTCAAGTGTTTTGGCAGATTGGTTGGTGGTTGCATTACCACCGTTCGTATTTCAAGCAACTGTTCGTAGCATTTGCAACATTTCTTATAGCGTTCTTCGCGCGGTATGTCAACACCGAAACTGCCGACCGGTGAGTATACGTTCGCCTTAATCAGCTCCAGAAAACTGCTCAACACTATTCGTAACGAATCACAGCCAAGAGTTACGTAACTAGAACATTTTTCAATTCATAAATAATAATAATGAACATAATTTATCACACAGTTTTTAAGTGCATTTAAAAAACCCTTTTCCGAACAAATTTGATAAGGGTTAAGATACTCAGTTTTTTATTTTGTAAAAAAATCATTCGGAAAAAGTCGATAATTAGCACATCTTTTTATTATTGTTCCGAATCAGACCAGCTGTGCATACGAATTATGTATGCGCTAAATGCAAACATTAAACATTCATGCAAATAATATTACGTCTTTAAAGAAAAGAGCGAAAAGCGCTTTCATCACTATTTTCCATAAATGTACATAATATAATCATAGATTTTATTATATGGGCCAGAAAAAGGGTTCTTTTATGCCGATTTTCCGTTTTTTCTCTCCGGCCTCTGTTTATATCATATTTTAATCGCAAACAGTTCTAAATAACCGAGACGGATTTAGCCATTGTAAAATTTAGACGCGTGCATACTACTACGTACTATGTTCTTTTTTTAATGCCCAATTTTGTTCAACTGACCGAAATTTTTTTAAGGAAATTTAATTTATTCATTACGGCCAATTTTTTTATTCAGTTTTTACCGTACAGCATGACCGAGTCGGAACAAATGCAAATTACGGCACGTTTTCAACTCACCTTTCATACTTGCTTTGCAATAATTGTAAAATTATTGGCAACAACGAAACTGCAATATCTAGCGTCCAAAGCGAACTATATATTTTTTTAATCAATTACTTGTTTGAAAACAAGTACAGTCGGATATTTTATGTTCTAAAAATGTAAGTATATTGGAAAATAATTAATTAAATAACGTTCTTTGGTTGTATCAGTTTAAATTTTACACTTATTTACGACTCATACACCTACTTAAAAAATACACCTAGCGAAGTTTATCAAAGACTACCACACTTTTTGAAAGAAAATGTGACAGTTTTAATATACTTCAACAGCTTTCCTTGATTGCTATCGGTGAAAAATTAATACGTGTAACAAATTTTAAAGTTTGAACCTTATTCGAAAATTAACAATTCAAGAAAAAGAAAACCTGAAAATACTGTCACATATTTAAATTAATAAATAAGTTTTAAAAAATGAACATTGTTGAAAATTTAGGCTTTTTTTGTTTTTGGCCCACTGACGTTTTTTGACGTATTTTGAATTTCTACGTACTCCCACCACGCACAATTATAGTTTAGTGACTTACAACAGAGGCTAAAGTTCCGAAAACTACTTTTAAAATTCCTGGTTCACTACAAAAGGCTTTCTACAAAACAAAATGTATCTTCACTGGCTCTGAATAAACACTTTAGTGACAAAGTTGTAATTCGAAGGCAGTTTTTGTGGCTTTAGTCTTTGTTGCAAGCTCCAATCTTAAGTTTGAATGTTATCAGTGTTAGTAGCGTTAATAGAGAACAAACTTGATTCTAAATAAGTAGAAAATTTTAGAGAATCGAAAGAACTAAATTTAATAATATAACAAATGAAGTTAAATGAAATAAATATTTATGAAAAAAGTTGAACATTAAACAACTTGAAAACTG
The DNA here is from genome assembly GCA_000281935.1 of Mengenilla moldrzyki. Lineage (NCBI taxonomy): Eukaryota > Metazoa > Arthropoda > Insecta > Strepsiptera > Mengenillidae > Mengenilla > Mengenilla moldrzyki. Next base: position 3,419 of record AGDA01010864.1, on the reverse strand, counting down.
TTTGAGAAGAGGAAAAACTGAATAAAATTTGAAAAAAAACTTAGCTTTTAAATGTTGCAACTTAGTGTTGTAATGTATATGAATATAAGTATTTGGATACAGAAATGAATATTTATCTCTATCTAAATGATCTTATATTTCTTATATCATGTATCTGATTCATATAATAGTATCTTTAAATTTATGTCTATAAAATACAAAACATTTTTTTTCCAAAGTATATAGTTTTTTTTAAAAAAAGGAAATTTTTTTTTTCAAAAATACGTTTAAAGGTCTTAATGTTTGAAATTAACGCGTTTAATGCAACAAATTTCAATTTCCATAAAATATGTTTCTAAAAAACATATTTCTCTAAATAATTATAAATTAATTTAATATATCTTTTTGATAAAAAAATAAAAATAAAAAATCAAGCTAAATTCAGAAATAAACATTTCCAGGTTTTGATTTTCAACTGTACCACCAGTAATAGCACTATGCGATATAAAAGTCATTTATTATTACAAAAAATTCAAATTCGTCTGTAATTTGATATATTTGGATTAAAAAAAAAACAAAATAATTATCTACATCAGCTATCCCCAACTTTGGGTACGCGTACTCCTTGTGGTAAGCCACAAACTGTTTAGGGGTACTTAAAAAAAAGATGTAATGGCGGCAAAAATTTCAAAAACAATTATTTAAACAAAACTTCCTATCATCCTAAAAATAAATTATATTCCAAATTCTGTTTGTTTAATACAATTACAAAGCTAAGAATTTTCTAACATTAAACTTTTTTTGTTGAAAGAAATTAATGATATAATTTAAATTTATACCTATAATATAAAATATTTAAATAAGGGTCGTTATTTAATAACAGTCGAAAAATAATAAAAATAATATGTTTTTGAAATGCAAATAATAAAAAAACAATAAAAGTTGTATGCCACAATTTCAAAAATTCTGATAAAATTGCAGCAACGACTTTTATAGACGCTTCAATGGAAAACGGTTTATTTTAATAACAACAAGACATCTATAGACATCGGAACAGTAAAAAATGTTTTTTACTGATATCTAAAGACTTAAAAATATGATCGAAAAGCACTTTTCAATATAACACATCAAAAGAAGCTCGTTGTAACTGAAATACATATTTTCCCATTGCAACGTATATAGATGTTATTTGAACAAATTTTTTAAAATGTTTGTTTGGTTACGAACAAAATAAGGTAATATTATTTTAATATTGCTGTTAATTTTATAAAAAATTTTATAGTTTCAAACATTATAAAAACACCGACTGTAACTAAAATTAAAGGTAAATTTTACGATTTTTTATTAATACATGCTAGAATATCGACCATCACAGATAAGTCTTGTAAAGGCAGCACGGAATTTAGGGCACTATTTAAATCCGTACGGTTTAGATTTTCAATGAAAATTTGTACGGTTGTGAGCCGCGTTATTAGCACCGACATAACTTGATCACTACTTCGTTTCAGATGAGCCACTACATCTTCATCTGATAAATTTTGAACATTTGATTTTAACGTGGCGTTATTTTGATACGATTTCTATTAGAAAAATTAAAAATTTAAGTATAAAAACGCTGTGTAGCCACAGACGGAAATTAAATTAAATTTAAATTTAATTGTTTAAAAAAATTTAAAGTCCCAATGTAAAAATTAATCGAATAAAAAAATTGAAAGTAATTTTTTAGTATTTATAACCATATACAAATAAATTTTGACAAAATAATTATAGTATATTACCGCTTTAAATTATTTTTAAATTTATACATGGTTATAATGAACGGACCACAGAATGTAGTAGAAACATGTTTCTAACATAAACGTTATGAGTGAAAAAATTCTAATGTAATATATTGTTTAAATTTTCAAATTTAATTTATGTGCTTGAAATTCTTAATTTGAGAATGTATACTGTAAATTTTAATTTTGTTTTCAAGTTAAACGGACATCTAACAAGGAAACCGTTTCAGGTGTCCCACTCCGATTTTTTTCAAAGTGCCTTCATTCGATTCTTAATACCCTTGAATCACATAAGAAATATCCCGATCGTGTGACTTTTTTGTTTGGGGTGAAATGGAGGCTCAAAAGTAATCCAATAGAAAACACATATATTTGCATTTCTCGTAAGAGGTTAATTTTAGAGGAAATAGCCTTTATAAAAAATGTGCAGAATCAAGGAAGCTTTATGACTGTGGGGCTAAAGGTTTTCAGCTATAAGTGTTTCGGTTGAAGCAAAAAACACACAAATGTTTATTTTTAAACACTGGCTATTATTTGGTTTTATTATTAGAGGTTAAAGTAGCTTTCATTTGATGATGTTTAAATGTAATATCTATCATACAAAAGAAAACAATAGCAAAATACTCAAAAAATTACGGGTTTTTAAAAAATGTCAGCCAAAATACCTGTAACTGAAAACTTTTTACCTCACATTCATAAAGCTTTCTTAATTTCGCACAATTTTTATAAAGGTCATTTTTATCCAAAATTAACCCCTTACGAGAAATGTCAATATATGTGCTTTCTATTGGGTTAGGTTTGAGCTCCCTATCTTACCCCAAACAAAAAAGTCGCACGATAGAGATATGACTTATGTTATTCAAAGGTATTAAGAATCAAATGAGGGCACTTTGAAAAAAATCGGAGTGGGACATCTGAACACGTTTCCTTGTAAGTAAATTTTTAATTTAATGCTGCATTCACTAATTTAAGGGTTTTACACTTCTTGAATAAAGTAGAATGGTGTTCATTATGCGTTATGTTTTCTAGTAATAAAAAAAAAAACAGTGCTATCATGATGTATTTCTTACATATAAAATAGTGGATTAAGATGTCGAAGTAAAAGTTGGTGGACCACTTTGCAGTCCACAATTGACTATTATCTGGAATATTTTTTATAGAATATGCAATTTTTGCTCCAAATGTGATGCGTATAAACGGCAACACTTTAGTCAACGTCAATACATAGAACGCACAGTAAACACCATTTTGCTTTACTCAAAAAGCGTATGACCTTTAAATTAGTGAATACAGCCTAAATGTTATCTGAAGTCTTTAAATAACAGAAAAACAAATTTAATTAAAACATGCACATTTCGCCACTCACAAATTTTGTGTCAACGAAATAGTTCATACTGTAATGAGTAATCCACTTATGCTTTGCCCATAAATTTATAAGCTCATTATCGAATTCATTTTTGTAATATTCTTCAAATACGTACGTTGAATTGATATTATCAAATTTTTTTAACAAATCATTAAATATAAATAAAGAGAATCAATTTTTTATCAGTTTAATTTTGAACAAAATTAAATAATAGATACACTTTTCCCAAGAACCTTTCGTATTAGTTGTAAGCAAAGATTCCAACCGTGAGTTGGACACATCTGGCTTTAAATAGG
>AGDA01010795.1:0-11523 GCA_000281935.1 Mengenilla moldrzyki | reverse complement strand
ATTGTTTTTACGCGATAATTCTTTTGTTATTGTTTCTGATGGTACAATCGTCGCTGAATTTATACGGTAAGAGGTTAAAAAGCATCGAACAATTAGAAGTTTTTTGGCGAGAAACTCGGTTACGTTTTTTCTCAATCTGAGTTACAACTCAGGTTGTAACGAATGTTCGTCAAAATATAATTTCGACTAAGTTTAATTTACATGTTCTTTTTTAGATATTTAAATTTTAGAAACACAAAGCAACAAACTCTGTGTTATGTTCGCCTTTTAAAAATGCTTGAAATTGTGAATAAGTTTATTTTAGGTTATTTTTTTGCAGTTAAAGCAGAGCAGAGAATTAAATACGAGCGCAGTGTGCCGCTCACATTAAATATTTTTAAAAAAACCGTTACAAAATTTTAAGCCCTGTATAACAGATAGAAAAAGTAGTTATGGAAGGTTACAACAAAGTTCGCCAAAATACAAAAAGTCGCAGCCAAAGGTAACCAGGTCGTTCGTCAAAAAAAGTTTATGGTTGCCTTTGTTCATAAATGAATGCCTGTTGAAAGTTTACAATGTTACAGTGGATTCATTTACTGTTAGATTTTCAATATTTTTAGCAAAATTGCAGATAGTTAATGCAGTTGAGGTTAATACTTAAATTTTTACAGAGGTAAGGAAAAAAACAAAAGACCAAGGAAAATCAACAGATGTTTTTTAGTCTAGTAAAAAATATTTTGTAATAAGCAATTCATTTAAATACAAGACACAGCGAGGAAAAATAACTACATTTAGCACTCTTATTATTTGGCAACAGTGTATAGGCATCTTAATTAGTTAAATTATTTTCACAGAATAAAAAATTGTAATTTGGAACGCGATGGAAAATTTTCATGAAACAGGTGCGACTCGGCCACAGAGTGATAAAACGCCTTTAGTACTTCGATCGCGGAAGATGTTTAATATATTGGGCTGGCTGCGAAACAGTCGACATAATCAAGAGCAAAGTTATGTGGAGTTCGACCGCAGACTGCCGGCTGATAATTCTATAACCACCGGACGTACTTTAGGAACATTCAGTGGGGTTTTCACACCAGTCACGCTGTCTATGTTCAGTGCTCTAATTTTTTTACGCGTCGGTTAGTTTTGTAAATGACAAACAAATTGTCAATTCAGTCATTAACAGCTATAATTATAATAACACTGTACTAAAAAGCTAATATTTTTAATCAACGGTAATTCGAATTAGGACTCATGTCAATACTATTAATTCAATCCATCCCAATCACGCGGAATTAGGTTGACAAATTAGTTTAAAAGCATGCATTTTTAAAATGTTTCATTTTACCGTTATCCAATGGCTTAAAAATAACTGCATTTGGCATTAAAATAACATTTGAATACGTCAAGTTTAAGGAGGAATAGTAAGACATTGAAAGCATCGATAACACAAGTAATGATGTTGAATATTGTTAGAGGAAGAAAAGCTTCAAGCTCTAGCATTCAGGCCTCTCCTTTATGTTCACGTCTGACGGTAAGAGGTCTCTCTAGAAGTATTCTCTTGGAAGAAAAGCAGTAGTTATTCATTTACCATTCCCAAAATACTAGGATATTGACCCCGTTTAGCAAGCAAGATCTATTTTTTTTATTTAACGATTATATAATTTTATTGTGAATTTTTAAAATTTTAATCCTGAGAGTATCCAGTGTATCACTGCTTGAGTATTTATTCAATATGGCCTCGGTTCGTTCAAAAAGAAAAAAGAGACCAAATATTATTTGTCAAATTTAGCTTAATTTCACTTCTTTTTATGACAAACTTAAATATGTATTTGAATTGTAAATATTTTGTTGGTTTATTGACTGATATTGACTGCAACAGTTCGTTTATTTGACCTGTATTTGTATATGAACTGTAAATATTTAATAGTTTCAAAACAATATTAACATATTGCAAGCGGGAGACTGTGATCACAGTCCGAAAAAGAACGAACGTTGAAAGCGGGAGATTGTAATCTCAGTTGCGCAATAAACTGCAATAAACTATATCTTTTATCTTTTATTTATAAAATTAAGTTCCTTCATATCAATAACATTCGTAAATTATCAAATTGAGTGGCACGCGAAAAACCTGGATTTGCCCGCTACACATTCAAATACTTGAAAAACCATGCTCGCATGCAAAGTGTAACATTCCTATTCGTCTGTTTCTTCTTGTGAAAGTAATGTTTTAAAGTGTCTATTGTGTTTTTTCCAAATAGAGGGTACTGACATAAAAAATTTTCCGTGAGAATGTAGCCGCAAAAAACTAGAATTTTGAATCCTGTAACTTTAAAGTTGTTCTTTTTCTAAAAATAGGTTATAACTTCTTTTGAAGTTTGATTTCTTCCTCTACCGTTTTTGCTTTTTAAACAGTGTCTTTTTTACACTAAACGCTGTAAGTTTTGTTCCCTTTCCACAATTTGCGTTTTTATTTTCCGGAAAATTTGTCTTTTACGAAAGTTTAAGCAGTTTAATATTCCTTCAAAGGTCAACATTATGAATGCGCTAATGTACCTATTGTATTATTTCAGTAGTCTAGAATCAGCTGGAAAACCATAAGATATATTTGAGATGACTCAAAATTGACTCATTAAGTCTAGACTCAAAATAAGTCGACATTGTTACGTATTTGTTATGTCAATGATTCAAAATTGATACGTCGAAGTGAAGAGTTTTGTGGCGACTTTAACATGCATTTGAGATGATTCCAAATTTTTTATCAATTTATTATTAAAAAAAAAACTTGTCGTCTTAATAAGTTGACTTTGCGATAAATTAGACTCATTTGGTTTGCTGGATATTTTCGTACTGTTGCTTTTCAAATGAGCCCGATTAGAGACACTTTAGTTTGATGTTTTCAAAGTCCATAATAGATATTTGGTATTCACAAAGATTGTCATTTTTATTCATGAAAATTCAACGATTATTGGCTGAATATATGATCTGAGTCGTCAATAGCACAGCAATGATGATTTAAGGCTTATTTTAGAAGGCGTCTATTACTCTAGGGGCTGTTTTATTGGTATCATATTGTTCGGCTTATCAACATAAGTCATTCATCATATTTACATACAGTACAAACTTCTAAAAAATATATAAAGCTTTCTATAAATAACTTGTTATATTATATGTGTTTTTTTAGCTTTAAAAATTAATACTTTTAGGTTATTTGGTTGGTAATGCTGGACTACTGGTGACATTAGAGCAATTTGTGATTTCGTACATTATTTTACTATTCACGGTTCTTTCAGTTTGTGCTATATCAACAAATGGAGCTGTAGAAGGCGGTGGCGCTTATTGTAAGTTTTTTACCATTTTCAAAAGAAGAGAATTGTTTTATTAAAAAGTTGTATTTTGATTCAATTACTTATTCAGGTTAGTGAAGGGTAGGAATTTAGTTGTCCCTATATGGACATTAATTTAAAAGGGTTTTGCAATTGAAAATATTTTTACATGTTTAAAGACTATCAAATTTTTAAAAATGCTGTAAACTTTTTGAGTTGCTTAAATTTTTTAGCCAATTTTTGCATAGTACGACTTTTACCTCCTCTATAAGACTATTTTACTTATTTCTTCACGGCATTAGAGAGGTTTTTCTATGTACTGGGAAGTTTGTAACTCCGTGTAGCATAGTGTAAAGTTATCAAACATACTGACAAATATTTTATTGTTTAAACGTGTTTTTAGTATATGAAACATACACTATGTATTATTACTTTTCTAATTTTCATTACATATATATTTCGTATATCCAAAATGATGTATACATAATTTTTACATGGTGGAAATTTTATGTATTTGGTAATAATATAAAAAATTGTCCAATTTGTGAATATTACATATCTGTTCTATTGAAAAAGGAACTAATCATATTTATTTTAATTTAATTTTTACAGAAAAATTCAATGTATTTCAAATTATTTAAAAAAAAATTCAATAAAAGAACAAGTTTCATCTTCAGAAAAAGTATTCGGTATTTTATTGTGAAAAATGCGTGGATTATTCATAATTGCAAAAAATATACTACTTATATGTTTTATTCATGTAGAATTAAAAAATTTCATGATGTATTACATATGTAATCCAGTAAGTTTCAATATATATTATATAAGTATTAAATAAAGTTTATTATATATTCCAGAATTATTATTTATGAGTTCTATCGTTTTGGCTATACGGGATATATTTATTTACGAAGTAAAGTGAAGAAATAAAACTATTAAATAATATGTAACTAATTTTATGTTAATTGTTTAAAAAGTTATGATCAGCCGAACTCTGGGACCTGATTTCGGAGGGTCGATTGGTACATTGTTTTTTGTAGCCAATGTTGTGAACAGTGCGCTTTGCATATCAGGATGTACAGAAGGCATTGTGGAGAACTTCGGCCCTTCAGGTTTCTTAGTGAGTGCACCGTTCATTTCTGACGGAAAACTAAATCGGCTGTTTTACTCGACTATTTTAAACACCGTGAACCTTGTCATTTGCTTATTTGGTTCAGCCACATTTGCGAAGACCAACGTTGCCATTTTTGGTACTGTACTCGTATCATTGTTTAGTGTACTTCTTAGTTTCTTATTGGAGCCGACGATACGAGTGCCTATTCCTGAAACAAATCAGTTAGTAAATAATAGTACGCAACCAGTGCTTGCAAACTATACCGGACTTAGTTTTGAGACAATGAAATCTAACTTGTGGCCTAATTATGGTCGTGACTATACTACAGCTACTGGTGATTATACAAGCTACGCATCAGTTTTTGGTGTTCTGTTTTCAGGAGTTACAGGAATTTTAGCGGGTGCAAATATGAGCGGCGAATTAAAAGAACCGGCACGAAATATACCAAGAGGTACTCTAGGAGCAGTTGCATTTACACTTTTCGTTTATGTAATGCTGTCACTGTTAACTGCGTCTACATGCTCCAGATTTTTACTTCAAAATCATTATTTATTCATGCTGCCGGTAAGTAAGGTTAAAACTTATCTAGATAATTTACGTAGTTTATCTTTAATGTATAATGTTTGAGAATTTGTACTTTTAATCAAATAAGCATACTATTTTTTGAAAACATACGCAAAAAATCTGAAAGCTATTAAATGAGCTAACCCGCATACCTAAAATAATGTATACATGATTTTTATGTAATTAAAATTTTAAGTATATGATAATAATGTTAAAAGTTCTAAAATTCATAAAAATTTTAATTTCCTTCTATAAGCAAAAAACTGATCATTTCATATCAATTTTAATTGAATGTTTCTTAGAAAAATGTGTATTTTTGTTTATATAAACCTATATTTATTTGACATTTTTAACAGAAATGTTACAAACATATAAAGTTACGTTTTTCACACAAAAAAACAAAAAAATGCTTTGCTAACAATATATGAACAAAATCATTCATTTACCTTAAGTTTCGACGGAATAACTATAATTGTATATACTTTTGTTATTTATTTTTATAAAATTCAAACTAGTAACAAATTTCGACTTGTCATTTTCATCAACACATAAAATTAGAATTAGTTGGTAATCTATTGGTAAATTTACAAAAAATTTTGTTGAAAAACCTGAATGCTTGCTACTCAAGTTTATGTCGTTTCTATCTTTTTCTACGATAGAATGTTTTCTTCAACTATTATGCACGTTTTTAAAATAAAAAGTTGGTAATATTCTAACTAACATATTTTTCATAAGAGGTGCTCTTACCATTATAAAAATAATTGAGTAATTTTCTGTGTCAAAAGCAACCTATTATGTAAAACATAATTTTACTAAAGATAGATTTACTAAAATACCTTATATATATAAGGTGTTCGACTTTTGAAAACGGCTGCCGACTTTTGACATAAAGACAGAAGAAACATCCATATAACATACAGAAAATGTAATAAATCATTTGAAAAAAATTAAAAAATGTAGGAAGGTTGAGTTTCCTTTAGGCAAAAAATCATTAGATGAAGCGGAAAGAGACGTGTTTTGAAATCACAATTTTGAAAATTTAATTATAAGATTAGTGATTACTTAGTTGTCTAGATAAAGATAAATTTATGTTCAAAGAAATAATTATTTTTATCAATAGGTTAACATATGGCCAACTTTTGTCGCCATTGGTCTTATTACAGCCACATTATCAGCATCTCTCAGTAATTTAATAGGAGGCAGTCGTGTATTTGAAGCATTAGCAAAAGATAAAATATTTGGATCTTTATTCGACCGAGTTTTACGTCTACGTTGGCACAATAATCCAGTGGGTGCCGTTCTTTTCAGTTGGCTCCTGGTTCAGGTCATTTTATTAATTGGTAACATGAACACTATAGCTCAGCTTAATACCGTGTTATTCTTGCTGTCATATTTGGCGATAAATTTAGCATGTCTTGGTCTAGATTTAGCGTCTGCTCCAAACTTTCGGCCCACATTTAAATATTTTAACGAAACTACTGCCTTTCTTGGTTTAGTGGGATCTTTGATAATGATGTTCGTGACTAGTGCCGTGACTGCTGCTTGTTCAATCGTCCTGTGCTTAATTCTTGTCATTTTACTACATTTTTTCTCAACTGCAAAACAAGACGCCCACTGGGGTAGTATTAGTCAAGCTCTAATATTCCATCAAGTTCGAAAATACTTATTAATGTTAGACTCGAGAAAAGATCATGTTAAATTTTGGAGACCACAAATACTACTAATGGTAGCGAACCCACGATATGCTTGTGCCCTTATAGACTTCGTTAACGATTTGAAAAAAGGAGGATTGTATGTTTTAGGACATGTAAAAGTAATGGACGAGTCAAAACTTTATGATGGTTCCTCGTATGGAAATGACTTCGATCCTATTTTGGAAGTTTATCCGCATTGGTTATCATTAGTTGATCATCTACGCGTTAAAGCGTTTGTTGAATTGACTGTAGCACGATCAGTAAGAGAGGGCTTTCGACATTTGGTCCGAATCGCTGGAATTGGCGCTATGAAGCCTAACACTGTTGTCTTAGGTTTTAAGGATAGTCAAAGCGGAAGAGATTTCTTATATGGGAGTACACCAACGCCCTACACTGCATCAGGACCGGGTCTTGAGTTCCATCCGAATCGAATCGGGCAAGGATCATCCAGTGTTGGATCGGAGTCGGGACTTAGTATTGATCAATTCGTGGGAATGATTGCCGACACGCTTCGAATGCAAAAGAATATTTGCTTGTGTCGAAATTTTAAGAATTTTGATAAGTGGGCCGTTTCTAAGTAAAGTTTATTAATGATTTATTGACTGTCCATCTGTTAATTTTTTTAATCTAATCTAAGGTTTTCTGAAACTCCCTGTGTGCCAAAATAAGAAGAAACAGTGTTATTTTCATGTTACTAGTTTGTTAAAAATAGTCGTTTCAACTGTTATAACAGTTATTATAACAATTGTTAATTTCTTGTTCGTTGTAACAAGTTAATAACAATGTTAGAGAAATAGGGTCGTTAACAGGTTAGTAAGAGAATACTAATGAGTATCTGAATTGTTGTAAAAAAAAGCTGAAATCGAGACCTCGAGTTTGTCATGTAGGAAAGGCTAAAACCGAAACGTTTCTCGATGTCCCTTCTCATTTTCCCTTACAATTTACTTACCAAACATTCCTATAATGTGTCATATTTTTTTCACAGCTATTTTGAAACTCATGAATATTTTATTACTAACATTGTTACCACAGATTACTTAGATCGGTAAAGGAATTTTTTTCTAATTTCCCTTTAATTTTATGTTGGTACAAGATTGAAAAAAAGTGACGGTATCTTTTGACAGAACCTTACACAATGTTGCCAAAAAATACTCATTTGTTTTATATAACATTACTTCAATGGCAATTGCAAAATAAATAAATGTAAAAAAATTTTTTTATCGATTATTTTTTAAACTTTTTTTAAAGTTTACTCAAAAGGAAAAAAAAATATTTATAAAGAAATATTTTTAACGGCAACGGCAATCATTCATTGAAAAAATACAGCAACGTCATCAAGTTTTAAAGAGAAAGATAAGGGAACACTTTGCCGATTTGGGTAATCTGTGTTGTCTCCAAACCTGTTTCTCTAACATTGCTATTAAATTGTTGCAGCAAATAAAAAATTATTAGTTGTTATAACAATTGTTATAACAGTTGGAACGACAATTTTCTAACAGACAAGTGACATAAAAATAACTTTGTTTCCTTTTATTTTGTCATACAGGGCTGTGAGTTGTGACCTCAAATAAAGAGTCGCGAAGAAAAATTTTATGGTTTTGAAATTAAAAAAGTAATAAATTATTTTAAAGCCTTTGTTTTTACGATCAGTTTATAAAGATTTTTTGTTAAGTAAACCTTCAGTGACGCTGATTTGAATTTCAGTATTTTGCATTAATAATTACGTCAGTAGTAAATGTTTAATACAACAGTAAAATAAGTAATAATAACTCTTCAACCTACGATTTGCATTTGAAAACTCTAGGCCAGAAACGGAAATAAGTATGCGTAACCTTCAAGATTTTCACACAACTTGTGTAATACGTTGACTAAACGTACACGGGCTATCCCGTAGCTGTAGATTAAGAGGTTAAATCATCTGTGCAAATCTGTTTTTAAAAAATTTAATTAAGTTCTTATATTTTTTCAAGAAAATTGTAATTATTTATTTTATTTTTTTGAAACGATTTCATTATAGAAATTTCGTTCTAACTTTATGAAAAAAATCAAAATGTAAATATTCAGTTTTCATTTTATTTTATTTGTGTATTATTTTATTCAAATATAGTATTAAATATCGAGGAAAATTTCCAGTTAAAATACTCTTTTTAAACTAATTAGACAAGTTTAAAGACTATACTTAAAATCTATAGTCAAAGTCTATTTAGCTGGCTCTTTGCTTCTTAGTTGTATCCCCCCTTTGAAAATTCGGTCCAAAAAAGTGTACTTTATATGGTTTAGAATGGAAATGTTAACAAAATTTTTTTTTCGGAAAAATTTCACAAAAGTAAAATTTAGGAAAAAATTGCTTGCCTCCCTCTACCTGAGTCGCTTTCCGTTGTAATTGTGGTTATAAACCATTCTTACGTAATTCTAATTTCGTATAAGAAATTTCGTAAAAACTGTCAAGCCGTTTAGAAGGAGTACGATTACAAACAAACGGGCACAGGAAATATATATAATAGATTAAACTAATGTGCACTGTGAATTTGATGTTAATAAAATGTTAATAAAACTTTAAATAATAATCCTATTTTTTATGGTTTAAATAGCTTTTAAAACTCTAAAATGATTGTAATAAGTAACTGTTTGGATTAGTTTTGTGTCATTACAAAAAAGCTCCCATGTCTATTTTAAGCAAATTTAAAGCGTACAGAAGGGCAGTCAATTATTAAAAAACCTAAAACTTATTTAACTTTGAAACAACTAGGAATACGCATTTGAAATTCATCGATGTATGGCCGTTGAATTTTATCGAACCAACTGTAAATGATATGTTTGATGTGTCTTCATTGTTCATGATGCAACTTGCATGTATTGTTAACATGGTGCCCAAATGGAAACGCTTACAATTACGCATTTGTTTTTGTGATTGTACCAATAGCACGAGCTTTACGGGTGACGATTCTGGCTCTACACTGCATGCTAGACTTCAGAACTTATTACATACACTTCGTATTGTTGCATGTGTATACCGTGTACCCAACTGGAACCATGTTATTGAACTTTTAGATGGTCATTCGATTCGATTTGACGTTACGCATCGTGACAATGATGACTTAGAGGACAATAATGAACTCTCTAATTTTTGATACGAATAACCATGCTTATTTACAGAGGTATATTTTATATTATTTTATCTATGATTGTAATATAAATTGACTACTAACTGCAGTACAAACTATGTAGTCATTTTAAAGGTTGTAATGATGAAGTAGATATGCTTTAATGAAAATTTGTTAACTTAAAAATTTCCTTTAGTGTTCAACTAATTTAAAATAAATTAAAACTTATAATGTAAAGGAGCTTAGCCAAAATCATTAAGGTTTCTGCCCCCTCATGGAAATGTCCTATTTTTTGGTCAATTAAACTTCTTATGAGACCACATAATATTCAACATAAAATAACTCTATAAAGTAATGGGAAGGTATTTAAAATTAGGTCCAAAGTTCGAAATCAGTGTGACAAAAAAACATTTATAGTAACATAAACGTTCGCTTTTGATTTATAATATGTATTTTTTAATAGCCTATTCAATTGGGTATTAAGTGGTATTGCTCAATATTCCATAAAATCTTTTGCACTGTTTAAAATAGCGTCGAAAGTAAAAAGTGGCATTTTTGTAGACTAGATTTTTGCGCTAAATATAAAGAGGGACACTTGCTAGGTTAACAAATTTCGGTTGCATAGATAGATAATTTAATGAGCTTTTCGGCAACATGAAAAATATTGTGGGGGGAATTGATCTCTTATCAGATAGGAGATGTCAAATAATGCAAAAGAACGAAATTCTAAGAACTTTATTAGAAAAAAAAAAGTTAATTCAATCCGTTTGAATCCGCTTTTGTTTCTCATTAGTAGAACTGATAGTCTATCAAACGGTCCAAATTGATTTCACGATAAACTTTTTGTACCGCTAGAAATAGCGCGAAAACTGTACAACCAATATTTAAAATCGTTTTAAGTGGTAATAATAAGAAGAAACCCTACTGGGACTAAAAGTGTGGATAAATTTTTACTAGTTACATTAAGGCAGAAAGCACAAAATGTCCATATTTTTACAGTTTTGTGGCTATTTCCAGAAGAAGGAACGTTACCAGTTCTGAACCATTGCCGATTTTAGATAACTCAGTTCAACGTCTTTAAGTCAATCTTCAATTGACTTAAGTCAAATAGTGGGGAAATTTTTAGTTTGCTCTTAAACAGGGCTGAAATTAATTGAACAAAAATGTTTGCTGTATTTTTGTGCAAAATGAAGCAAAGAACCGTTGTAAACTCAAGATTTTTGATTAAGTTTAGTTGTTTTTTAACTGGCGGCAAAAGAGCATATATTTATTTAATGGGAAGTACTTTGCCCCAACAAAATGGTCTGCAAATTACCTTAAAATGTTTTTGTGTCTAATGACACGAAATTTGTGATGACTGTATAACCATCAAAGAACTAAGTGAAATTTCAGAAATATGCTCCTCCCGTTTGAAAAAATGTTGACATTGGTTACCACATATAATTATCATTTTATTCAGATGTTTTTGAAATTGACAATACGCTATTTCAAAAGTCTTGTTTTATAGTATTAAATCTATATTTTATTAGGTTTTTTTTGTATGAAAAAAAATCAAATTTCTAAATTAATTTAAATATAAATATTGAAATTAATTGAAATTATTTTATTTTGAAATTTAGTGTGAACAATTTAATTCGCGAAAATTCAACGAAAACTGCTGTTACGTTCATCTATTTACCGCCTGTGCCTTCTGTGAATTCAAAGACCGCCCAAAAACGAGTTTATGACCAATATTTATCTGT
>AGDA01010794.1:0-10495 GCA_000281935.1 Mengenilla moldrzyki | reverse complement strand
ACTATATAAGACACATAAATGTTTTTAGTAACATTTAAGATTAATTTAAAATTCCCTTTATTTTATTTGAGTTTTTACTAACTACTTAAGATAATAATAATATAGTAGTTTGTTAAAAATTAGTTGGCATTTTTTAATTCGATTTCCTTTTATAAACATTATAAAAGCACGCATATATATACTTCCTTCGAGATCGTAAATGTAATTAAAGTGTAGAAAAATTTGTCTCGTAGTTACTTTCGTCTCACTGACATTTTTTTACTTATTTACAATCTTTATTTATTTTTAACATGTAAGATTCTAGTTCGGTCGTTTACAACGAATAATAAAGTTCCGAAACCCGTTTTTAAACTTTGGTTCAACTACACAAAAGATTCCACAAAAAATTCTTTCTTCACAGACTCTGAATAAACACTATTGTGATAAATAGATAATTTGAAGGTGGTTTTTGGAACTTCAGCTGTGTTGTTTTAGCGACTAAATTTGAATGTGAATCCTAGCAATACTAGTAGATAATAAATTTGACTAAAAATGAGCAAAAAAAATTAATGAACCTAGAACAAAAATCCTACTTTTTTGTATCGCAATTTAGTTTTATCTAAGCTTTAAAAAATGAAAAAAAAATCTACCCTGAGCATATATTGTTGCAAAATGAAATTTTAATTATTATTTTAACCCGATTTCATTGTTAAAATTCTAATAAAGTTCACTTCAAATAAAACTTTGCACACTTAAGAATGTATTTTTATGGTTAAGATAACAGAATTTATTAGCCATCACTTTTCTGTGCGTATATTCTCGGTGTTAAAACAGAATATACTTTCTTAAAAAAATCAAATCTGTTTGAGCCTTAATTTTCCTAATATTTTTAACCAAATTTGTTTATGTTTGTTCAAAATAAAAGTAGTTAAAAAATTTTATGATAAAGACATAAAATTTTCTTCTAATTTTGTTCAGATTAAAAGAGTTAGTCCTTTTACAGAAGGAATAATTAACGAGTTATATCTTAGGCCCATTTTTTATCACATATTTCTATTTGCATAATTTTATAGACGTTGAAGAGAACTATTGAAAACATTAAAGATCCATTGTATCGTTGCTTTGAACGAGAGATCAATTACGCTTCAAAACTGTTGAAAGATGTGGTCCAGGATTTAAAGGATGTTGTCCTGATTTGTGAAGGTGAAAAAAAGCAGACGAATTATCATCGTTTAATTTTGAATGAATTGGTTCGCGGTATTTTGCCGGAAAGTTGGTGTCGTTATACCGTTCCAAAAGGTTGCACAGTCATTCAATGGATAACCGATTTCAGTAATCGTATTAAGCAATTTCAGCAAATTTCCGAACTCGTGTCAAGTCTAGGTGCTAAAGAATTACAGGTAAAAATATAACATATGCAGTGACATAGACAACATTTACACCGCAGAATCAGTTCTGTTTGGAACTTAATTAATTTGGTAAAAATCTTGGTGTAAAACGAAACTCTTAAAAAATGTTCAAGTTTTTTGTATTGAAATGTATTGAACATTTCATATACTCGATGTAAACGGAAATGTTCAATTTAAAACTGAATGTTTCCAAAATAACCAACATTAATTTCTTAAGATTAATACTGATCTGCGATTATTATAGCAAGGCTGTGTTCACAAATTTCAGTTGTAAAGTTTACCTAGTAATGTAATTTACAATTCTTTGTTAAGTAAAATTAGATACACTCCATTGTAATCTTTTCAAAATTTTTGGGCTGTGAATACTAAATGTTCACAAAAAAAAACAATATACCATAGAATAAAAACTTGGTTACCGTCATGGACGTATAAGATATGGACTGATAACGCTTAGTATTTTTTTGTAAAAATATCTAAGAGTTACTAATTCAGTGTTAGCGTGTGCAAATTTTTTTCGTTCCAGTCGTTTAACTGAATTCAAGAATAGTTGACAAATGAATGAAAATTTTACCGTTAGAAAATTTCGTTAAAAATTTTGCACAAGCACACACTTAATTAGTAACCCTTAAATGTTTTTACAAAAAAATACGAATCATTATCAGTCCATATCTTATACGTCCATGATTACCGTAGTCAAATTCATCTGTAAAATTTTATAATAAAATACAGAACAAACTGTAGTTACTATTATTTTGTGAATAATTGTAAACATTACAATTACAAATTGTGAACGTTTGTAATGTTTACAATCTATTTGTGAACAAATGCAAAGTAAACGTTACTTTACAATTGAAATTTGTGAACACAATCCAAATTGAAAAAATAATCGGTTTGTATTTTTTTTAATGTCATAAAAAATGTTCACAGTATGATTAATTTCTTTGCTGTAAACACTATTTTTTTATAAGAAAAAGTTCTGAGCCAAATGAATTCAATGATATAAAATATAATCATAAGTTAAATGTCTAGTTAACCAATAGGGAAAATGAATTTATATTTCTAAATATTCAATTTATAATGTTAAATGTTGAATTTGGCGCCTAACAATATGTTTAATTAACCAAAGTCACAAATGAGTATCAAAAAATATTAAATTGACGAAAATAAATTACTATTTTCTCACATTTACCAAAAATCATTAGTGAATGATAAAGATAAGAATTAATTAGACCGGGAGTGCCCAATCCAAATAGCTTGGTGGCAAAGTAAAAATTTATTAAGCTGACGTCCCTGCAAACCATAAGACGTCACAGTGAAAGCCCAGAGACGTTTCAACGAGAAAAATCACAAATCGCATGAAATCACTGAGACGTCTATAAACATCTCAGAGACGTCGTTGTGACGGATTTCTTAACACAATTTAAGACGTCACTGAAACGCCTCATTGTATTGGCATCGGCGGCCATTATCACTTTTCCTACTGGACACAACACCTAACAATTGATGTTTTATAAAGACTTTTTTGTAATAGTAGAAACTTTTTTATATATTAGACAAAAAATGTTTTTAAAAGATGTTATTTGTCTTTAAGATATTTTTTAGAAATTTTTGTGATTTTTTTACTACATTAATATGACCGTTTTTAACGTTTGCTAAATGTCTTAGTCTTTACAATACTTGAAAAACGTCTTTCAATATCTATTTAACATTTTACATTTTGTCAAAATTCGGTAAAATTCTGTTTGTTTATAACTAAACAGTTTTAAACTTAATAAAATTGCACATTTAATATTAAATGTAACAGATAGTTTTGAACAAAAATTTTAAAGTTATAACAAGATAATAGTTTTAATATTTAATTTTTGAACGATTTTAGAAATATTGCGTTTGGCTTGGAGGATTGATGAACCCGGAAGCATACATAACAGCAACCAGACAATGTATTGCTCAAGCAAACAATTGGTCACTTGAGGAATTACATTTAGAAGTTGTGGTCTTGGAGAAAAGCGGAATGGATAAACATTTCAATTACAGTTCTTACTTCTCAATAATAGGTATTTAATAGAAGCTTATACAATTTTGGCCAATTTAAAATGTGGATCACATATTTCTCAAGTATAAAACATACGCGAACATTATCAAAAAGCCATTTAAATATAAATATAACATAGATTTAGCCCATTTTTTAAAGGTTATTGAGTGTTCCATACTAAACATACGATAACAGTGCAAAAATAAAATGGTTTACTTGATCATTGAAAATTAATGCCCAATAGTCAGAAAGATTATGTTACTGACAAATTGGTAATTGCTTTTCCCTGCATATTGGCATTCTGTTGCATAACGCCAAAAGTGGCTTTTCACTTAAACAAAAAAAATGAAAATATCTTTAAAAAATTGAGGGAATATATAGCAACCTAATTCTAAAATTTCATTCAAAAATGTATGCTGTAAGAAAAGTAAATGCTTTGAACAATGAAAAATGAATTGAGAATGTTTTATTTTTTATTTTAAAAGTATCGTCTGAAAAAAGTTGATAATGATAAAAAACTATTGATAGAAAATAGACTGTATTTGCAGTGCATACAAAGTTAAATTCATTAAATTTTTGATAAAAGATTTAATCGCCCTCAGTTTATTTCATTCTAAAAAAATAATATGTCAAGTATACTTGAGAACATTTTGATTTCAACTTAGCAAACTTTATAAATAAACCCAATCCCTGAATTTGCTACTGTTGAATATGACATGCATTGTAGGAGAACTAATTTTTACTGACTTTAAAATCTTTTTCCGTTTTATTTTATTTTTTGAATTACTTTATTTAAAATATTTTGTATAAGAAAAATATGGAAAATTAAAAAATTAGCAATTATATTCATTTGAAACACAGTTTACCCAAATGTCGAAAGGAAACATTTTTTAATTTCCCTTAATTTTTTGCTGGTAGGAATTTAAATAAAAATGGCCGTATCTTTTGGTAAAACCTTCCACAATGTTACCGAAAAAATACTTTTTTTTAAAACATTTCTTTTGGTAGCAATTGCAAAATAAATAAATAAATAAAGTAAAAAATTCTTTTCATCAACTATTTTTTCAACTTTCCTTAATGTTTATTCAACGTGAAATACCAATATTTATAGGAAAGTTATTTTAAAGCCCAACACCGATCATTTATAGAAAAAATATGGTAGCGCCATTAAATTTTAAAGGGAAAAGTAAGAGAACGCTTTGCCGACCTGGTTAATCTGTTTGAAGCTTTATTAAAATTTACATAACCCGATAAAGATTTTTTACGACTCAGTGCCGGACTGTAGCCTAACATTGGGAAATGCTATTCTAATTTGTTCTAATTATAGGAATGAAATTGCAAGGAGCTCAGATCAAAAATAACCACTTACTTCTATCTAGCACCATTATGATGGATCTGCCTATGGTGTTGCTGAAATGGACACACGCTCAACAGCACAGTACTCATAGCAACAGCGATTCGAATAAACTAACCCTACCGGTTTACTTGAATGCAACACGATCTGAACTTTTATTTACCATCGAGCTAGATACAGCTACAGGCAACGAACCGCATCAATTCTACGAGCGTGGAGTTGCTATATTAACATCAACAGCTCTTAACTGAAACATTTGAAACCTCCAACTACAATTGTAAATTCTCGCATTATATCATTATTTCGAGCAAAAAAATCGTTTTTTCTTATGTTAAAACTGTTTGTACTTTAATCGCTTCAGACAATATATAATACATAGCAATTGTCAAAGAACATTAAACGTGGAGCCTTCTCCACAAAGTTAAATAAAATTTATTTAAATTTTGAAACAAATCGAAGTTTAAGTATTCACCATAAACTGTAGGTACTATATTAGCACTCGGCGGTAGGAGAAAAATGATGTTATCTTATTTGCTTATGCGAAATTTCAAGCGTTTGGATGTTTGCGGTACCGGAGTTTCAGCATCTGATAAGTCCGATTCCGTTTTCTCGTCACCTTCTCGATTTATTATGGAATCAACTTCGGGAAGATCAATATCTGTACAGTTTTCTAGAGATCGAACTACGGTATTGTAGGAAAAATGATAATTGTTTAACCTATTAAATTTTCTTAAAGCCTTTTTCGAAAACTTTTAACCTTAACTTTTTTAAATAAAAACAAATGCTTACTTAAAGAAAATTTTCATATGAGTCAATCTCAATTCGTATTCTTCTATCTAAAGTAAATTTGTCATATTTAATCGCCTGAAAACTGATAGCTTCAGGAGTATCAGATTGTTTAATAAATGCATACAGTCATTTTGTAATCCCTTCCCATCATCACAAAACCTAAGAAAATTTAGTGGGTGCATAAATATTAGAAAAGAACATTTTTGTGTACTAAGACTGATTTTAATACAAGAATTCGGTTTTCTAAATGATTGAATGAGTTTTCAAAGGCAGCCTTAATGATCTATTACTCCTCAAATACATTTCCATTAAAGTTTGAAAATCTTTCATAAAGACAATAAAATATTTTCTCAGTTTTAAAACTGAAAACAAATTATTACTATGAGCGCGTTCTACTGATAGTCCACAATCGCTCGTGAGCGATTACCAATGTTTGCGTTTAATAATTGATCGATCAATTTTGATTTTCAAAGTTGCTCTCTATAAAATGAACAAATTTCAAAATGAGCGCTCAATTTTGATTATGTTTAAAAATTTTACGATTATTAATCTTGCGATAGTGATAACTTTTCACAAGTAACTGCTTTTTGATCGCGTCAATAATGTAATGAGCAATACTATTGCTCGAATAACAGAGACTGATGGTGATCATGGATAATGATCAATGATGGAGCATGCCGTATGTATTTGAAGCTTAAGAACGTTTTTAATATTTTTTGATATTTAGCGTTTGAGAAAAGAATATTGTTAGATTTCTCTAATTTCTAAATTATAAAATTAGAGATAAGCTAAAAATCAATAATTTCTTTATGTAAGCATATGGAATAACTTTTCTTTCAAAATATCAATTATAATATTTGCGTAAATGGCAAAATTTTTAAAAATTAGATTTCCTAAAATCCTTATAATATCGTAAAAAACTTACTTTGTGCTTCTAAAAGCATATTTTGTCTTCTTAGATTATCAATGTCTATTTGGTGATTTGAGTTTTTTTTACGCATCATTTGTATATATTCAGCTGCTTTTTTTAATATCAATGCTCGACTTGCCTAAAACCCCAAAAATATATTATTCATACTAGATATTTAATTTATTAAAATATATCAGAAAATTGACAACGAAAAGATTGAAAAAAAAAATAAACAATGGTACGTTTAATTACTTTTAAGGCAATTAAAAATCACAACGATTTTCAAATCAAAAATTAGCTCGTAAAGCCACATTGTTTTTCTAAGTGTTTAACCGTTTATGTACCACGAGCCACTTTTGCGGTCTTTCGATTGTGTCGAGAAAACTAAAGCATTTAATCGGAACAGAAAATTGGTGACACATCCAAAATTTGTTGACACTGTTTTTCAGACGCATACACTGCATCAATAAGCACTATCGTGCTTCTTGGTGTTTTTCAACCGTGTTTTTTCAAAAGATTCTGGTACGCAAACGGTTAAGATCATCATACAGAAATCAAATTTTGGCTGTGTTCAAAATTTCCAATTGTAGAGTAATCTTTACTTTGAATTCGATCACAAATAGATTGTAAACATTACAAATGTTCACAATTCATAATTGTAATGTTTACAATCGTTCACAAAATAATAGTAAATACAGTTTGTTCTATATTTTATTACAAAATTTTATAGAGGAATTCGACTACGGTAAAAAACATGGACGTATAACACCATGGTAACCAAGCACTTATTCTGTAGTATATTGTTTTTTTTTGTGAACATTTAGTATTCACAGCCCAAAAATTTTGAAAAGATTACAATGGAATGTATCTAATTTTACTTTACAAAGAAATGTAAATTACGTTACTAGGTAAACTTTACATTACAATACTTTACAATTGAAATTTGAGAACACAGCCTTTCGTTGCACTAGTAAATAGTTATTACAGTACTTTAATTTTTATTAAATAATTATTTTTATTACTATTATTACCACAATCTTTATTAATATGCTCTTATTAACAGAGAGCTGCATATTTTATTACATTATTGTTGATTCGTTACGATTAAACAACTTAATCAATTAACTTTTTATTAACGTTTTTCTCAAAAGCATACAAAAAAAGATAAACATACAAAACATAAATATAAAAAAGAGAAGAAAAATGAAAAGACCAATAATATATTTGCTAGTTACGCAAACGCACGATACTCGACTCGTGTCCAATAAGTCTGTCCCAAACGGGACAATTTTACGTCATAGCTACCTAGGATTACTCAACTCCTATGTTTTTGTACAAGACCGAGTAAGTTTGTAAACATATTTTTCAATTTTGTCCCGTTTGGGATAGACTTATTGGAGACGACTTCGGTTCCTCTACCAACATCATTACCTCTCAACAAATATAGATACATAAGTTTCTCTGTTTAAATGGTACTCAAATTACACAGTTTCCTTTTTACGTAATTCTTAAGTCACAATAAAAATTTCTTTGGTCTTATTTTGATTTTTTGCATTATGACAATTAACAGTATCGTACTCATGAAATTTATCTTTTAAAATCTTGAAATTTATCAAACGCATAATTTCCTAAGCTTCAGCCACAAATATTAAAATAATGGTCCTGATTATGTTTTGTGTATCAGACTTTTGCTAGCATCAAACGTCTATTGTATGTTTCTATGTCTCGTTTTAAATGATTTTATTTGGCACGAGGATTCTAAAAGCATATCTACCATGTAAATTCACAAATAAGTGCAAATATACAGGATGACCATTTTAACAAAGTGTTGAGCTATTTTGTATTTATTTTTATGCATAAGTGAAGAAGCAGATAGATGCATTTAAAAACATAAAACGAAAATTCATTTTCGAAAATATTGTAACTTCATTTTAAATTCCAATAGAGCTCGGTATTCTGTTAAAATGATCACCTTGTACATATATATATATATATATATATAAGCATAAAAAGTTTTCAGTATATTTTTTTCTTACAAGCAATTACAGCTTTATTATTTTACTATTGACACCAAATATTTGTTCAGAACTCGATTATTGTTTCTTTTTTATTACTCTATAATTTTTAAAATTAAAAATTTATTAAAAGTGCACGAGTTTTTGTACTAATTAACAAACAATAGTGTTTTCGTTACAAAAACATTGAAGATGCAAAAAGATTTGAAAACAGCTTTTTTTATTTGCTGTTTTTATAAAACAGAAAGTGTTTTCGTAACAAAATTCTAAAAAAATAATTTGATAATGTGTAATGGCATAAAAAGTCCAATAAAATAAAAAATTTTTCATTCAACATTGAAGGAAATGTTTTTTCTGCCACTTTTAACTTAGCTTCATTTTTATCATTTTTTTCTTATTTTTATACCTTAAAAATGCATAAAAAAGCCAAGATAAAACTGCATAATAAATTCATTTGAAATAGTTTTACTGATTTATGTGACTTTAGATAAGAAACTACATTCAGTTTACATTATCTCCGATATGCTTGGTGTTTAAATTTCAGACTATTTTTTCATCGTTACCTTTTCACCCTTTAAGGATGGTACTGAGTCGCGTAAACTGCAAAAGCTGTCTTTAATATGATCTCGACGTTTCCTTTCCAATGCATTGTGATGAGCTCGTTTATCTGCTTGCTAATGAACAAAAAATATAGTAGAATCGGGAACAAACAAAAAGAAACAAACAAATGTCACCTGAGATTGATTAGATGAATACCATTTCTGAAACGATCCGGAATCTGGAGAATCATCCTGTAGATATATAAAAAATACCAAAAAATTAAATAAATAAATAAATAAATAAATAATGAGACATTTCTACGACAGACCCGTTTGGCTAAACTCATTTGTTACTTTATTTTTTAATAAATCTACATTAAAATAGTTTCTATCAAATACTGAAGAATTTTTCAAACATATTTGTAAAAGTTTTTCCCATAATGATGTTTTCAGTGATTCCATTCATATACTATTATTTAAAAACATTAATGTTACAGAAACATTTTATAAATGTTTTCGAATTATTTTATGTTTCTTTAGTACTATAACATATTTTATTCGTATATAAAATGCATTTTTGAAATTTCTTTAACTTTGTTTAATTATTTACTTTAGATACTAATTTTGTGTTATATGAAAACGTTTTTTAAACAAATTAAATTTTTTTTTTCAATTTATTCCACAACCGAATTTAGACATTATTTTTACTTTATATTTTTTTATACTACACTAAACATTGTTTTCCAGGTGTGGCCAAACTTTTACTCTTTAAGGGCGATTTATTTTATTAAATATAGTTCGCAGGCGACTATAAACATGTTATAAACCATAATCTGTTTTAAAAAGTTGTTTTGATTGATCAACATATATCTGCTGCAAACATTGAAGTTTAGTTTTGTAACATCCGCTCTTCTGAATTCCGAACGTAACAACGAGAAACGAACGGCGCGCTACTTTCGTTTCTCGCCGTGAAAATAAGGGGTGAATTCTACCCTGCTCATTGTCGAGTTGAAGCGTATATAAGCGCGTGCTTCTTTCGTATTAAGGGGAGATCGATTTCTGATTCTTTACTGAAAAGAACTCTGAACAGCTCTCAGCAGTTGCGGTACTGTGGATCGCTATAATGCGAGACTGATCGGTCGAGGCCGGCACCACAAGCACTACTGTACAGTCGATTCTCCCATTGATTATTGATCAATTTATGTTTAGCTGATATGCTAAGCATTTTTAGTAATCGTTAATGTTAACTCTGTTAACAGATTACTACTATGGGCTGTTTTTGCACCCATACTTGAGATCCGATGAGGGTTTCAGAGAAGTCGGAGGACCTCTCCCAGCAGGTATCACTTGCTGGCTTTTGCTTCGCTAGCCGTTCACAGAATTGGTATCTAAATATGATTTGCTGGCTTTTTGCTTCGCTAGCCGCAAATTGTATTAGAGGAGCGCCTGCATAGTCGACTGGCTTTTT
>AGDA01010751.1:0-10649 GCA_000281935.1 Mengenilla moldrzyki | reverse complement strand
ACATTTTTAACATTCTTAATTTGTTAGGTCATTGTTTTTTAGCAATGTTTAAAAATATTTTTTACAGTTCTTTTCATAACATACTTTTCATAACATGCTTACATCTATGTTTTCAACATTTTTTGGAAACATTTTTGATGATATTTTTATGATAAAAGAAATTATAATTATTTATTTCACTTCTCTTGATAATTTAAAAATTTTTTACGAGACACGTAGTCTTAATCATTTTTTAAAATATAATTGGATAAAAATAAAAATTGATCTCGGGTACATTTATCGAAAGTCATAAATAATCTTTCAAAGAGTCGCAGGTTGGCCACCTCTCACTCATAATATTACCGAAAGACATACAATTACTGTTAAATGTTAAGAAGTTAGTAGTACTTCAGATGTCAATATTTGGTCATGAATCATAAATACTTAAGACTCTAATAGCTAAAATTGTATATTATACTTCTCTTAAATTAATTTTTAAGCAATAATCGTATAATAAATATCGATTTTAAGGATATAATATATAATAATTTTTAAAAACTATTTATACATCACTAATTATACGCAATTTTTAGCTATATTTTTATCTATATGGAATAAATAATTCTCTAATAATTATATTAAAAAATCGATATATTAAACTATTATGCAAAAAAGCGTCTACATTTAACTTAAAATTCGTGTATAACATATTCGTCTAGTGCAGAGGTGTCCAACCCGTGGCCCATTTAAGGGTTTTTTGCAGCCCAATCAAAAGTTTTGACTGCTTATATTATTTTAAATATGTGAAAAAAATAAATTAAATTATTCGTTAATTAAAAAAAATTCAAGTAAAATAGAAAAATGTGCAACATTAATTGTAAGGTAATAAAATATTTAAAAATTTGCACGAGAAAAAATATTTTCAATAATTTTTAATTCTACATTGATATGTGCGGCTCACCTCAGTTTAGTAATATTTTGTTTAGCTCACTAAACTATTTGGGTTGGGCACCCCTGATTTAGATCCAATCAAAATACAATTGGAAATTTTTTTTGTACTTATAGTTTTAACTATTGTTTGCTGTTACTTGTGTTTAATCATTTCTTGACGATATACTTATAAGCTTTCAATTTTGAATCTTGATCAATTTCGATCGTTTTTTTGCAAACTTTTAAAAAATGAGCGTATATCTTTAAAGATACGTTTTATCTTTTTTTAAGCAGCAATCGTTGACTTGCTCACTTTTGGAATGTAGCCATAATTTTATCCGGTCTTTAGTATGATAGAAGATTTAACAAGTTCAATTCTTTAAAATTTTTTTATCCTATAATTTTTCGAAATTTCAAGTTCTAAATATTTAGGAATAATAAACACATTTTATTTTAGAAAACTTTATTTAACATATGCAATTTATATAATGTCAATAAAAAAGCTATTTATAACATTAAAATACGCTAAACTTAAAATCAGTTTCGTAACTTGGAAGACATAAATTAAAAAAAAATCAAAACTTAGGAAACAAAATTGCATAATAAAATTGGAAGACTTTATTTACTAACAGACTTATTACTGAAATAAATTAGAATAAAACATAAACAACTGACATATTTAAAACAGCTTAAGTAAGTAATCCAACGTACATGTTTAAAATAATGTCTAATTTTTTGCTAGATATCTACCCTATTTGGAATTCTTTGAAATTATTATTTTCAAAAATTAAATTTAATATTAAGCTGTGAGAAATTTTTTGTACTGATTACATCAAAGATCGAGCATATGATTTTTGTATTGAAGGAGATTGAATTTAATGAATTTGTTTCTAACTCATTATATTTTTAGTTGAAAACATAAATTCCTTGATAATTGTAGCATATAGAAATCCAGTACTGGTTATCTTTGGTAATTTGGTCATGGTTATTCTTATTATAGAATTCATTTACAAAATAATATTGCAATAAATTTCCTAAAGAAAAGTTTTTTTGGCCTTTGCGCTTACACTTTGTACTTAAATGCTGTACACACCAGTTAAAAAATATTATTTATGAATAAAAAATTTTTGGTAAAACTTTTTTGACGAGCAACATGGTTACATTTTGGTTAATCACAAGTTATAACTCAGGTTCGCCAAAATATGGTTGGAACCAAGTTTTATTGTCAATTTTCTTTTTTAAATATTTGAATTTTAGAAA
This sequence comes from Mengenilla moldrzyki, assembly GCA_000281935.1. Classification (NCBI taxonomy): domain Eukaryota; kingdom Metazoa; phylum Arthropoda; class Insecta; order Strepsiptera; family Mengenillidae; genus Mengenilla; species Mengenilla moldrzyki. The sequence goes on along the minus strand of AGDA01010751.1, from coordinate 8,480 downwards.
CACGAAAAAGAAAGTCTGTGTTTTACTCACTTCGAAATTGTCTCTAAAAATGCTGGAAATGTTAATTCTAAATACTACAGTTAAAGCAGCGTGAAATATTTTTAAATCTTATGAGTATCCTATTTCAAAATAGAATTTAAGGAATTTGAAAATCATTCAATAAATTTTGGAAAAGTACATTTTTACTCAGATTCACTGATTCTTATCAGTTGGAGTTAGAGAGCCGCATTTGCCCACCTCTGATATATATTAAGATAAAAAGACAACTGAATTTCAGTGTTATTGCTATAACATTGCAGTATCAATATTCACATTTTAAAATTTAAAAAAATAATTTTTTAAACATCAATATTTTAGCTATGTATTAAATCTATAACTACACTTTAGAAGTAATATTGTCAAAAAGACTGGTACTTAAAATTTTAATAAATATATTTCGATACAAAATATATTAAAATCACGTTGGATTACTAATAGCAGATTGGATAATTAAAATTAGATATATAAAAGTGTCAAATATCCAATATGAAACTAAAAAGCTGTAATATTCAATAGTTTAATTGGAGAAAATAAATTGAATAATCCAAATTGGATGTTACAAATTAAAACAATGAAATTAAAAACTTGAACCAAAAAACTTGAATTGGAAGACATACGTTGGAAGACTTTAACTGGAAGACTCCAATTGGAACACTTTAATTGGAAGACTTAAAATGGAAGATTTAAATTGGAAGACTTGGCGTTACTGATTTACCATAAACTGAATATTCAAAATGGCAAACCAATTTCGAAGGCCTTAACTAAAGCTCGCCCGGAATCGAAAACACCCACAATACCGAATAGGAATCCCATCATAATAATTGCGTAGTCGTAATACATAGTCTGACGTGTCATAGTTGCACTTTTCAGCTTTAAATGAAAATACGCTGGCCAAATGAAACTTAACATAGTACCAGTGAAGTTACCAATAAATCCCATTAAGATGGAGAAATGGGGTATGGATACAGCCATAACAACGGTAACAACAACAAGTGACAAACGCCAGGCCAGGCCCCAAACTTTCAATTCATTCTTCTCGGTCCAGACGCTGGGAAACGGTGTTTTTGGCTGGCCTCGAAAAAGCGCTCGCTCCAGTAAATTACATACGGCATAGTATGGTAGAGGATAACTGAGCATAGCTTTAATAACCAGGAAGAAGTTAACTAAGGCTTTAAAAGCTGGGGACCTAAGATTGTTCGTGATCACTTGTTGTGTATCGTTTTGAAAAGTTAGAAAGCACACGTATCCAAATATAGATTTGAAAAGAGCAGCAGCAATATGAGACCAATCCAACATCCAATCAAACTTGGACCGATCTATCATATCTCCTTCAAGACTGGGCAGAAATATTTGAGACGTGTATGAGAAAACTATAATCCCTAAACTTATAGGAAATGTTTCCATATTGATGGACCATCGGACTTTCGACCAACCCCACTCGGGCAATTGAAGTAGACAATAGGCTAAAATAACCACATTGATGATAAGATGTGACATAGTGCACCAGAATGAAAGGGTGCTAACGCTCCGGATTGACTTCAAGAACGCCAGAGGAAGAAGAAAAATGCCAGACACCACCATCCAGGATCTCGTGTCAATTATGCCATTAGGGAAAATACCAATCATTAGATCACCAATCACTACAATGTATAAGATGCAGGTCATTAGGAGCTCGATAATCTGTGCTAAATTTACGATCCTAGCGCCATATTTGCGACCAAAGCACTCCCTGGCAATAGACACGTATGAATTTCGGACCCGTATCATTTGACCGGTACTGGTGTCGAACTCATACAAACAGTCGATTAGAATTTTACCCGTATGGCAACAAATATGCGCAACTCCAAACATTGCTATGATAGCCCAATAACCTCCATGAAGCACAGCTGATGGAAGTGACACTATGAACATACCCTGTATGGCGTTAGTTACATTCCACGCGGCTTGGTACTCGTTTATTTTTGTATCTGGTGAAAGGCCAGGTTCAGCGCCTTCATCCATAGACATTTCCGAATAGATTGAGGTACGGAATGGATTAGTAGCGGTAGCACAACTCTGGTAGTCTGGTGCACGAGTGGGACCATCTCGAAACTCCTTATCGGCATTGTTGTCATCAAAACTGGTTTCTTTAAATTATATATGTGTATTAGTTTAAATTATATTTGCTATATATTAGAAAACAAATTAAGGTAGAACGAGTGATTTTCATTAATATATTGCTCCTGTATAAATACTCGTAAACCTCTTATATTTCTATATCTAAATACTAGTAAATATTTGGAGACGTAGTGAAGAATTTTTACTCAAAGTGAAAATCACTTGAAATGAACAAAAAATAGGCTATTTTAGTAAGGCACTTTACCATATGCCTTAAGTTTAAGCTATGTAAAAAGTGAACTTCTATTAAAGCCACATTTCTTAATTTAAATGTTATTTTCCATATTCGACAATATGTGATAAAATTTTATATTTATAAGGAAAGCTTCTATATGTCTTGTACCACGATGTTCTTCAAATCACCCTTATATCATAATGCTTGTCTAATATTTTTGGGAATGAATTTTGTTGTATGTAGATCAAGCCTAATTACATATGCACCTAACTAGTAAGGCCTAAATATCTTATTGTCGTCGTTCAACTCTAACGCTCTAAAATAGCGAAATTCGAGTAGTACCAGAGTTGACGACAATAACCACTTTGCCTTTGCCCTTCGTAAATAGCACTAGTATGGAGTATGGGATAAGAATAGTATTAAAACTAAGGAAAAAATACTCAGGGTTGTGGGGGTACTGAGCGCGTCGGCGGGTGGCGGATAGCCAAACGTCCTTTTTGGATAGCCTTGAATAAAGAAATAAGAGGTCGTGGACTATCACATTTCCTCACTCCCATCCTAAGGTGTAAAGTGACCCGTGCCGATTGGCTGATTTCTATTCGGAGTGAGTGATGAGGACACAGAGCCTCTAAAGTATCGGGCGATCTCCTAGAGTAAGAACCTTACATCGTCATCACCGGATCACTGATAATGCGGACCATACACTTACTCGATAACTATCAGATTCTTATGAATCTGAATTAAATGGAGGGAGATTAACCAATCGAAGCTCCATGCAAAAAAAAACTTTCAAGGAAACTTTCCTGGAAAGGAAACAATGTTTTCCAGCGTTTAGTGCTAGAAAGTCGTAAATGAAAAAATAGCTGACGCTTTCTAAGGGGAAAATTGGACTCTAAGAGCAGCGGTAATACAAGTAAATGAGGCGAAGTAGTTAGGGGAAGAAGAGACTTCAAGCTCCAGCATCCAGGCCTCTTCTTTCTTGTGATCATGTCTTACGATAAAAGAAACTTCTGAAAGTATATCTTGTCGGAAGAATAACAGAAGCTTCTCAATTACTATTCTCTCGATGTGAAATTAGTGAGACCCAATTCTGGGGAGATTTACAACCAAGTCGATAGAGGTAGGGCTTTGAAGGCAATGCTCAGAGACTTTTTGAGCAGCTGTTCTTAATCTTAGAAATATCCATTTTGGGACAGAAAAAAAATTGGCCTTTTACTTATACTTGTTAAATACATGCAATTGCTCCATTGAACCAGCGGTTTGCTAGAAGTACAATAAGCCACATGGATGTAGTACTAGAGTGCTAACGCTGCCTAGCAAGCATGATTTATTACTTATTTATTTATGAAAAAAATAAAGTTTTTTGTTGCAAGGACTATTAGTTTTGTGTAGAGAGAGAACTCTACAGTGAATGCAAGAAACTAGGGACATATTACCAATTCTTAAATAGGTACAGAGTTAAAATTTAACAGATTAGTAACTTTTTCATGACAATTCCCGCCTTGACACCCCTCATTTCATAAAAAAATTAAAATGATGTTAAGGCGTTCAAAAGTTAATGAGAAAAGTAGCAGGGACCAATTTTAAAGAATGAAATAAATGTGAAACACATGGTTTGTCAAGAATTGAATAAAAAGAGCAAAGTGACCAGAAACCAAACAATCTCAGATCACTGGAAACGTAACGTAGACGTAGGCCAAGAATATCTCTAAAATTGCTAAATAAATTTAAAATTTCTATTGTAAGAAAAAATTACAACAAACGAATGTTTCCTATGCTTATCTTCGACATCCTCATATAATGATCTATGAAATTATTAAGAAAACTTTTAATTTTGGTGCCGTTATTTTTAAAGCCTTTTTTTTACCGATGCATTTTGTTTTTACTTGTCTTAGAATACACGATAAAATTTAAAAAATAACACCTCGAGCAATTTCCTTCCCTACTATAGAAAAATGGTGGCAAAGCTTTTCGAAACTCCGAACCATTTTTGAAAATTTGAAATGTTTCGCAAGCTGCGATTAGATACGTATTTAAAAGGTATGTAAACAAGATATTAAAAAAATTTTTTTACAGACGTTATTTATGCTACTTATCTTGATAATTCAAAAATTTGATATAAATTTGTGCTTAGTCATATATATTTGTCATCAGTAGTTTCAAAAACATTTTGAAACACAAGGAATCCTAATATTTTTTAAAATACAATAGGACAAAAATGACAAGGTAACTCGGTAAATTTATCGATAGTCATAAATAATTCTTGATCGAGCCTCAGGCTAGCCATCCCTACTATAGAATACTATAGCAGAAAATATTTTTTAAGTTTTACTCATTACTATGTTTTTTATATATTTTGTACAAGACTTATTAATGACCTTTAAAAAAAAACATAAACAACTTTTGTAGCTTTAGAAGCGATTTGTTGTCAAAACATGTTTGAGGTTATTGGACTACTAAATTTGCATTGATGAAATAGGAATTTTAATACTAATTTAGCATAAAATTTGGACCAAGGTAAATTATTCACTTGATAGCTTAAAATTACTTTAGGGTAAAATTAAAATAAAAATAAAATTTTAGAGAAATAATTGCGCATATGCATTGGCAGTCTTCAAATTTAACTTTAAAAACTCAACTCGAAAAAAATTTTGAAAATAATAAGAGCAAAATACTTCGGAGTTTTCCCGTATCTAAAATATAACGAACTTGCTAGATTCAAGAGTAGGCTAAATACGCTTTTCTATTTCTTAATGACATATAGAAACATACAGCAGCAATAAATCTTATATATGTATATAAGTAAGGACTTTAAAAGGGTTTTTTGTTATCAGTATAGTTATTGTGAATATTGAGATTTTAAATAAATGAATCATTATAAATTTGACCCTTATCATTATTTCAATAAGGAATTCGAAATTACATCATATGTTTATGTCATATAATTCACATGTAGTTGTTTGCGAAATAAATATGATAAAGTTAACTAACAAGTAAAAGCTATTAAGCTTTACAATTTTTTATTATCAACACGAAAATATTACGAAAAGGTTTAAACACTTTTAAAATGAAATTTAAAAATCATATGAAGAACATTAGTCATGATTATATTTTTTTGAATTATATACTTTTTGTTTTCATGTACGAAGAAGTGGGTTTGGGTTCGATTTATTTACTATTATCCAACTAGTTTGGACTAAAAATTAACTAGATTGGCAACGGCTATTTTAAATTACATAAGACGTTTTCAGAAATATACTCTCATTAGGAGATCAAATACGGCATAGCTATTCAAAGTTACTCAACCTCTGTGCTTTATGCAAGTTCAAGTAAGTTTGCCAAAAAGTGTTACTAATTAAACTCTTCCCGGAGTATATTTTTGAAAACACCTATATAATTTATGGAGGCGTTAGTTTGCCAAAATACAAAAAGTCGCAACCAAAGATAACCAGATTGCTCGCCAAAAAAGGTCTATTGTATCAAATGCATAAATATGGTCTACACTTCATACATATTTTCTGCTTGTCTCGAAATCGTGAAGAATTATTCTTATATTCAGTAGATATTTTTATTTCAACTAGGGACCTGAATTGAACCGAATTTGGACCGAAACAAAACCGAACCGAACCCAAACTGGAAAAAAATTGTGGGCAAACCGAACCGATTACGTTTCGGTCCTTTTATTCTGAGAACTTAATTTTTTCAAAATTTTATCACTGTTTTTAACAGCACATTTTGAATTTTGAAAGCGCATATTGACGCACGTTTCATATAAATCGAATTTGTTGTAACGGTACTTTTAAAATGTACAAAACAGAAGGCAAAAGAGAAAAAGGCAATTTTAAAATCCAAACACTGTACGTAAAGGCTAGAGTAAAAGTAAAAATTGGTTTTTTGCTATGTATATAACAAATTAACATTTTTGAAAGTGACGTGAAACTCAACTGAAAACAAGTGAACCGAACCAAACCAAACCGAACCAAACCGAACCAAACCAAACCGAATCAAACCAAACCAAACCAAACCAAAACAAACCGAACCTAACCAAATCAAACCAAACCAAACCAAACCAAACCAAACCGAATCAAACCAAACCAAACCAAACCAAAACAAACCGAACCTAACCAAATCAAACCAAACCAAACCAAACCAAACTAAACCGAACCGGTAAATAATAAAATTATTTGAACCGAATCGAAATCATTATTTCTATTTGGTTCAGGTATCTAATTTCAACATATAGGCACCAAAGTCAAATAGGTTAATAATAAATAATATAAATAAGTTTAATTTTTCACTATATGTGGCTTTATAAAACCACTTAATATAATTTTATTTTATAGTAACTTTTCAGTGGAGAGCTTAGAGTTTTATCAAGTAATTATTTTATATAATGCTTTTTTATATCTAATTAAAAAAAGTCAATTGTTAAAACTTGTTTCATCAAAAAATTATTTTTTAGTAAGAGCTTAATTATATTCACTATTAATTACCACAAAACATTCAGTTAATATTTAAGTAATTTTTTACTGACAATATGTAGAAAGTTTTCTGAATGTGGAAATAACTCAAAATCTATTCATGTTAAACTAACAGCTTTGAAATATTCCGACAACTTTCAAAAGTTGCTTCGAATGTTGCTGAAACATTTCAGCAACGTTCACTTATTAGCAGGGCAAGGTATTGGAAGTTTATACAATAAGTTGCAACAGCAGTTACAACATCTGTTCTAACACTTTAATACGAAAAAATCAATTTTCCACTACCAACGAATTATTGTAATATTTACCCGCACCGCTGGTCTGACGTAACGCCGTCGTTTCCGACAACTGTTCGAACGGGTTCGTATCCGTGGGTGCGAACCGCACCCGGGATCCGGATGCTGGCTGTCCTGCGTCCCGGTTTTGGCTCGAGACCCAGTTTCGAACTGAGTCCTTGACGCACGCCGTCAACGCCGGCAATGAAAACGAACCGGTTTGCGCCATCGGACCGGACCGGACACCTCGGCACCAGAATCAGTAGTCGTGACCGACCAAGCGTTTTGGGTTTTCGGAATTCGAGCACTGGCTTTTAATATTATTGTGCTATTTTTTTATTTGTAGGGATATGGGTGATCGATTACTGAGCGTCGCGATGCGCGTCGCGTCGTCGCGCCGTCGCGCTAAGTACGTATGCAGACGGGTCTTCGAGCGATAACCGTTCAGTTCGTTTTCGACGCACGTTTGGTGAGTGTTAAATTCTTTTTTAAAAAAACGTGCTGTTTCGAGTACAAACTATGAGCGAAGAATACGTTCATGAACGCGATTTTGTGTACCCGAATGCGGTTTCAAGATGCGAATGGAAGCGGGCCACGTCCGGCTCTGTTAAAAGCCCGCATTACACATACAGAACGTATTTGAATATTTTTTTATATTATTAAGGGAAACTACCCCTAAATTGCAATCAAAAGAGAAACTTTTTAAACCACTTGAATAGTCAGTAACCCTTAATATGGACATTTTTACTTTCTCTGATAGAGAAAGTTTAGTTTTAGTTCAACGTATGTCTTAAGTGCGGTATAGTAAAATATATACCTAAAGGTTTTTTAACACGTTTTTAACTAACGGGATAAAAAATAACGCCTAATAGATTTTCAAAGGGTTATTTGAATAAATTCAAATAAAATGAAGTTTTGAAACTATACTATACTAAATGATCTAGATACAAATAATGTTTTAAATACGAAAATAAGTAACTGATATAAGGATAAAAATTTCTACTTAAATTTCAGACCAGCATAAAAAAATCACACTGTTTAGTAAAAAATATACTAGAAATTAATACTTGTGTACTTATATAGCAGAAAATGAGTATATTCATATACTTTTTGAATAATATACCCCCGGAGAACATTTTGTGTCTAAAATAAGACTAAATTTGATCTTAAGTCGTCTAAAACAGGGATGAGCAACCTTTTTTATCAATGGGCCATTTTAAATTTTAAATTTTTTTGGTGAGCCGTACATAAAGTAACACTAATAATTAATAACTTACAAGGCTTTATTCTTAGTAAACACTAGAGTGAATAAACATAAAATTTAGAAGAAATCAAGATTTCATACACTAATTG
>AGDA01010690.1:0-12083 GCA_000281935.1 Mengenilla moldrzyki | reverse complement strand
AGTTCAAAAAGTTTAAGAAACAATACAAAATCTTACAATAGACTAAGTTGACTAAGAGCTAGTAATATTTTTTTTAAAATATTTGACACAAGTAAAAATTTTCTAAAATCAAGATATTTTTTCTAAAAATTAGTAAGCACAGGATTTCTTTTAAGAAAAAAAAATACAACTAAGCAAAGTTCTGTTTTAGAAGTCTTATTATATGAATAGATTATAAATAATTTTTCGGGGATGCTAAAAAACATTTAAGATTTGGATAAGCCCTTTGTTGAAAAAGGTTAGTCACCATTGCTCTATATTTACTAGCCTTTTAGTAACAATTTTCTGTCAGTATAGGGTAGCGATTATTGCCAACTGCAAGATTTTCATCAGTTTGTTGAGTGAGCGATTGTTGACTGAGTCTAATCTAATTTTCTTTCTTAATTTTTCTAAAAATCTCAAACATTACGTATATAAATTCGAATCATTTTATTCGTTATTGTATAAAAAAAAACAAAATTTATGTATATTTTATATCTTAAAAATTTTAATAAAATTCGGAAAGTAAAATATCATAAAAAAGAAATTCAAAAATGTTTACTGAATGCTCTATTTCAGAAAATTTAACTTGGGGATAAGAAAATAATGATAACACAGTTTTCGCTCACTTCAATTTCTTTTAAAGTAAACATTTTTACAAAATCTAATAGCTAAAGGGAGTTTTTACGTGCTATTTTTGATGTTTATCACGAAATACGGAAACAATTTTCGCAAAAAAAAAAAAAAAAACGAAACAGAAATTTTAATTGGTACTTTATATATCTCATATACATTTTCTATTGATGATTTCAAATATTTCCGACGTAAGTAAAATAAATGATGAGCAGAAAGTATTCAATAACGATTATGATGCCGAGATCTGGAGCGTGAACGAGAACGACGTGATCTGTGGCGTTCACGAGAACGGGATCGGCTGTATCGACCACCACGATAACTTCTTGGACGCGAATACAAATGTCTAATATTAAATATTCATTAGTAGTTTTTCTTATTAAAAAATATTATATAATGGCAAAGATATAATTTACAGTTTATGTAAAACTATACTGTATATTGAAAACTACGTGACAATAATCGAAAATTTCATTAAAATTGAACTAATGAATAAATTTTACATCACTGATTAATACACTGACTGCCGTGGGGGTCACCGGTGACCGGCACTCGAATTCACTACAGCGCCGTGGGGGTCACTGGTGACCGGCGGCGCGACCAATAATTAAAATATGTAATTAAGACGAACAACCTAATTTATCCACCGTATATAAAATGTCAACATAATATGCATCGCATAGTAAAAAGCATGTTGGCACCTCGGGCAAGTCTCGTAGAATTTGCGCGGCAGCCAACGTGTTAAATAAAAAAAAAACTCAAAATGTAATAATTTTATTCATTGCTTTAATTTTGATGACTTTTTTTCAAATACAGAAGCACTTTATAGTTTCTAATAAACAAAATTTTTTAGCCAACCCATGTACGTTATAAGCAAAAATTTAACTGCAGTATAATAATTTATTTCATAAATATAATTTTATTTATTGTTGTACAATTCAATTGACGATTTTTGTTCAACGTACATTTTATCCATCAATATTTTATCCATTTATTATTTTTAATCATAAAATTATGTGAAATTAAAAAAACTACAACCAATTAATGAAACGTTAATAAATGGAAATAAATGAATTTAAAATAAAAAGCTTAAAAACCCAAAAAAACTGGACAAATTTCAGTGACCCAGAATCCTTCCAAAAAATGTTTAACAAATTTTAACGTCTTTTCACCCTATGATTTTCATTCACCAGTCTATCAGTTAGTGAAATACTCAACATTAGATTAAGGCTTAGGAAAAGTTATCATTTTGTTATTCAAAAAAACAATCTTGTCGCTTTAATATAATTTGAATAATACATATTCAAATTCAATGTACTACGGTTGAAATATTTTTAAAATGATGTAGAAATATGTAATAAAATAATTAAAAGAAATAGATGTTACAAGTTAAAATATTACAAGACTTTTTCCGTATAACAGAGGTTGCGAAACTAAAAATCAAAGTTTAGAAAATTTCATCCAAAATTTAAAAAAATCAACAGAAAAAACGATAATTATTTTTCATTCCACAAAAGTTCCTTGTTTTAAGTATATAAAATTTCCTACGTATCTGGGATTCAGGCTTTACAACAGGGGTGGCCAAGACGTCGACCGCAAAAGCTTTGAAAGTAGCCCGCAAGAATAAAATTTAACAATTTACTTCTTATTAAATTTTGTATTTGAGAATGTAAATATACTTGAAAATATAACAAAACTTAAGTAGGATTCTTAACAAAACCTCATTGTTTACAGCAGATATATGCTGATCAATCAAAACAACTTTTTAAAACAGATAACGGTTCTAACGTCTTCATAGTCGCCCGCGAACTATATTTAACAAAATAAGTCACCCCTAAGGAGTAAAAGTTTGGCCACCCCTGCTTTACAACAACATAGATCATGTTATATCTCCAAATTTCTTTCCACAACCATTCAAAATGAATACTGTTGATTATATTCAAGTTCTAGAAAACAGTACTAAAGCCATGGATTAATAATGTTTGTAGAAGCAGAAGGTATATATTTTAACAACATTATTCCCATTCAAATAAAGTCAAAATGATGCAAGATTAAAGGACTGAATATTTTCAAAATATTACTCCAAATATGTAGCCACCTATTACTTTATTAGATATTGACGTACGCAGTGCAGTTAAGCAAGGTATAAATAACCATCCTCATATTACCATTCCAATACTGAAGAATGCTATAATAACTACAATGATGAACATGAATAAAGAGCATTTGATCTGAGCATGCAGACGTTTTTGACCCCAAATCAATTTCGTTATTATTGCTAATAGAGATTTTATTTAATTAGTCAATTTATATAATAATAAAAATCGTATAATGCTTTAATGAAATTACAATAAATTTTACAAAGAATACGATTAAGAAAACTGTAAGGCTAATTTGTTTTCAAACATTGTACATATTAGATTTTTTCTTGTAAGATTATGAATATTATTGAATCTTTTTCTCCACATTTTTATACCAATAAATAAGTCAGTAATATCTAAACTGTTTGAAATCAATAAATACAATTCACACAATTTGTTTCTGAACCAAATATTGATTATAAATCGATTACTGTATTTTGGAATATTACATAAACTTCTAGCATTGTTTTTATATTCTAAAAGTCTTACATAAACTAATCGAATGTAATAGAAGTCGACTTCTATTTAAATCATTTTAGTACACGGTAATTATACAAACCTGCGTAAATCCCTAGAAATCGGTTTTAAATGCATGAAGTTGCAAAAGCCAGACCTTGTGCATTCACCCATTTCGTACTGTCGACAGCATGCCTCACGGAAATCAGTTACTGGAGACAACTCGGCGTAAACCGGACGGCCGCCGAACCAACGGTTATTCAAATCTTTTACAGCTTCTTCGGCATCTTCTTCACGTCGAAACTGAGAAAAAGTAAGCGTACAAATGAACAAAAAAGTACTACACTACTGAATAATGTAAAAATCATACTTTAATGTACACATTGCCGACTAAATGATCGCCCAAGTTATCGCACACATTCATCTCTTCAATTTCGCCGTATTTATCTTCGCATTCCATAAAGACATCTTCGAAAAAGTTATCATAATGTTCCTGCATTTCCTCATCGGAAACATTGGTCACTAAATGGCTGCCGTCTGCCGACTTAGCCGAGTTTTGCGGATTAACGTATAAATTTTGCAAAAGCACTGTTTGAGAAAATGTAGGCTTATTGTGAATTCGTGAACAGCGGTCACCATGCCGACAGGCCCCAATTTTAAAGTAAAATGAACAATTAACTCTAAAAAATGCGGTAAAATTACTTTCACAATTCCACTATTTTCAAAACTAAATTCTTACTTATCTTTTTCTGTACCAAAAATAGAAGCTAAATATTCTGCCATTTATTACCAAATAACGAAATACGTGAAATAAACCGCGAAATTAAAACGAAAATTCGCGCTACGTTAATGGCGTATCAAACGTCATCTTTTCAAAACACTAAGCTGTGTTGCCACTTTAAATTTTTAATACCGAAATTCACTTCCGCATTAACAAAATGATTTTTAAAATATAAATACAATGGGTGCATTCGAAAAGTCAACTATTTTCGTAAAATCTTTTTTAACCGTTGGTAGTCATAAAATTTCATAAAAAAATTTAAAATTTAAAGATCCCTTATTTATAGACTTTTGTCTCGATAAACAAATAATTTAAGCTTATTTTTCTTTAAAAAAAAGTAGGATTTATCTGAGAATAAAGCCATCTTCGAAAAATAATCCACCATGTTCGAAAAAGAATCACGATGCATCCACGATATATCGCGAAGCATTAAACCGTGTTTTTTATCTTATCTTGACGCACCCTACTTTTTTTGAGATACATGAAGATGGATGAAGATTTGTCAAGATTTGTGTAGTCTGTATGAATTTTTTTTTAATGTTTTATTATTTTGATCACACCGGTACCAATAAAGTTCCACATTGGGACTTGAATCGAAATCTAATTACGATCTCGTTAGCCTGGACAGCTTTGACATGTACTTCAGTTAAGCACAGACTTAATCAGTATAACCAACATTTTAAGACTTGCATATACAAAAATTGGCTGTTCGAAAACTCAATCTTAATGAATCGTGATCAATCGGGATTAGGGGGAGTTTTCGAATACGACTTAAGACATATTAAGTATTTCTAAACAGTTTTTTCAACATTTTAAAAAAAAAAATTAACCAAATAGTTAACTATTGTTGAGTTTTTGAACGCGCCCAACATCTATCCGAAAAACAGCTCAATGAGACAAAACTAATTAATTCTAATCAATATTAAGCTGACTATCTACATATTTTACTCAAATGCAGGTCAATATAACTAATGTGACCAACTATTTTTTTTTAAAAAGAGTACACTTAATTAAACAGAAAGGGAATTCCCATAAAGCTTTGCCATATATACTACGCATGCGTCAAAATTGCTAGAAAAAAGGTCTGTAGTATCTATCTTTTCAGGTACATAATACGGTTTCTCAATTACGCCGGAAACGGCAACCATATATGCGCGGGAAATTCAGATCAGAGTCAAACTTATGTCTGGTGTTTGCCCTGTCTTCTGACGTGCCAGAAGCGGCAAGAAATATCCACGTGTGAAATTCAAATCACTGTCAAAATAATTTTAAATATTTACTTAATAAAATTGAAATAAAATAACCTAAAAGTTTTAAAAATACAAATGTGTACAAATTTATACAAACGAGTACTCTCAGAGTACAGGATTTTAAAAGAGTATGGTTTGCAAAAAAGAATACAAAATTCAGTAAATGAATACAGTTGGTCCATTTAATATAGCTTGCCCTTTTTCATGTTGAAATGATATTGTAAGTCTGTCAATTCATATTTTTTTAATAATTATTTTTCAGTTCTGAAGCAAATTTTTTTAAATTAAATGTTAGAAACTTTTTTCTAACATATTTATAAACTTTTTCATGTTGTAACGCGCCCCACTGTTAATTTCCCTTACTTCCGAGGAGTAGGGCCTTCTCATCTTATTTTAGTGGGCGTACGTTGGGTTCTTTGAATTTATGCGCAGATTTTAACCCTCGTCATATTTACATTATCCCAACTCCTAATTTTTAATTAAAAGAATTCAAACCTGCGCCTGAAATAATGCATTTCTATCTTATCCCATTCATGGTTTGCCAGACTGTCGATATGAAAAGCATACTCATGTATAAGATGCATCAAAACCGCGTATACACCATTATCAGATCTACTTGATCGACAGCTAGCAAATCACAGCATGTACGATCGAGATAGATTTGTGAGAATTATGTCAGATAGCCAAGCGTAGCATGCACGACATAATCAGATTTGCCTGATCAACAGCTAGCAAAGCACAGCATGTACGGTCAGGATAGATCTATGAGAATTATGTCAGGTAGTAAAGCATAGCATGTATGACATAATCAGATTTACCTGATCAACAGCTGGCAAAGCACAGTATGTACGGTCAAGATATATCTGTGATTTCGACACCAAACCAACAGCTAGCAAGGCACAGCATCTACGGCTTGATGCCTATTTTGAAGTGTCCTCCGACTCCTCAGAAACCCTTTCGGATTCATAGAGTTACAAAAGCAACCCACGATGTTAATCAGTTAACCAGAATTAACATCCACGATTAACATCCTATTTAGCATTAAAGCTAAAATAAAATTGTTCAACAGATAAACGGGAGACTCGACGTTTTATTTGCAGTGCATGTGGTGCCGACCTTGGTCGAGCAGTCTCGCATTTTAGCGATCCACATTTAGTGTAACTGCTATGAACTCTTTAGAGTTCTGAACTGCTTCAAACACAAAATTAATCTCCCCTATTTTAAAGAAAACGTCAACTTTTATACCCTCTTTTTTTAGGGTAGGAAATCCAAGCGCGCGCTGAAAACTTCCCCTAGTTGAATTTTACCGAGTGCGTGTTGGAAACAAAGCGTAGTAGCGATCATAGCAGAAATATAGCGGGGAAGGTTACAATGTTTAAATAATGCTGCAAGTACGTTAACTATGATATTTAATATAAAATAGACTAAGTGATATAATATAATCATTTATTTTAATATAGACAATAGTATGAAAAAAATTATATTTTTTGTTATTATAAATATTTGAAAAACATTGAATTTCACAAAAATAAATTTTATATAATTTATACAATACGACCTACCACGGTGTTTTATGTTTCTTAGATACTGCACAACAAATTCCAGGTATATTGGAATGAAAAAAAATTAGTAAAAAACTGTTTTTTTTAATTTTAATAAAAAAATTTCTTTCCAAACTAATGAAATTTATCCAAAAAACCGCCTTTTAAAATATATATTTGGAAAAAATTACCAAAATCCTCAAAAGTATCTCTATATCAATGTTAGTGATTTTTATTATAATTTTCCTTCTGAAAATTTGCAAAATTCAGTTTCAAATTTCAATTTTTTGATATTTAGAAAAATAATTAGAAAAAAAATTCGGAATGCCAATGTGTGTCAAAGACATATAAATATAAAATGAAGTAGGGAAAATAAAAGTTTTATATTCTGTTCTAAAGACTTCAGACAAAGAGATAAATTCATAAAGGTTGGGGGTTGAAATGCAAAAATATTGAAAAATTTTAATCTTATTTAAAAATTTGCTCGGATTAGAAAAAATTATGTTTGACTTTAGACCAGAGAGTGAGTTTGATGGGGTTGGGGACTGAAACGGAAAATTAGTGAAAAATTATATTATGTTGCAAAAATTTACACCGATTTCAATATGTTATGTTTCACTTTAGACCAGAGGTCGAGTTTAAAGAATTTGGCGGTGGAAACGCAGAATTAGTAAATTACGTTTTTTCACAAAAATGTGCAATATTTATAGTAAGATATGTTCGATTTTAAACCAAGGGGGTAAGTTTAAAAAAATTGGGGTTGAAATTAGTAAAAAATCGTTTATTTTAAAAATTTGCACAGATTTTAAAGTTATGTTTAACATTAGTCAAATTGGTGAATTTAGTTGTTTTTGCTGTTTTCAGTACCGCCCACCTTTACCCGAAGGTGTAAAGTTGATAACGCGATATATTTATATTTATTTTTATTGTAAAGCTTTTATTCATCGTTCGACTTTGTAATAAAGAACAATATTTTATGTTAAAAATTCGATATATCTTTTGGTAAAAACACCAGTGATGTCTACCGAAGTAAACAATAATTCCGACAACGAATTCGGCACTAAAGTTTAAAATGATTTGGAGGCTTTAAAGGCAAACAGCGTAACAATAACAAAAAAGTAACAGATTCAAAAATGACATAATAAGTTTAATTTGTTTAAACTCGTGGTCAAAATTCCTAAGATTGTATCAATAAAAAAAAAATGAAAATGTTAGTATAAAAACACGATTTATTTTTAATTTGTATTTATTTAAAGTCAAACCAAGAGATTATATAAAGAGTGTTAGCTCTATAGGAAAAAATTAGATCAAAACTTGCTTTGTGTAGTGATGTCACACATGTCATCACCCAGCGAACCATTCACAGACCAAACAGATTTTCAAGTTGAAATTCAAAGGATTTCGAAAAAAAAAATTAAATTGAAATTCTATAATAAAATACTGTTGAAATTCTTTGAATTATTATTGAAACTATGAATAACTCGTTATTTTTATGAGTTTCAATTAAATTTCAGCGACAAAATTCAAAATATTTCATATGAATTTCATTACTTTTCAACCAGGTTCAACTTTATTGAAATTAATAATTTCAACGATTTGGTTCATTGGGCATAACGCACAGAATACGTACAAATAGAAGTCTTACTTATTTCTCAATTTTAAAATACATTTTCATTTTAAATTTAAAAATTAGTTTTAGATTTAAAATCTTATTAATGTATTTAGAGATATCTATTGAGTAGTAAGTTTAATTATATAATTTAACAATTTGTTTAGTTCTGTGATAAATTTTTTTCAGTTGCACACATAAGTCGTGTTCAAAAAGTCTGTCCCAAGTAGGGCAATTTTACGTCATAACTATTTAGAATTACTCAACTCCTATATTTTTGTACAAGACCGAGTAAGTTTGCAAAAATACTTTTCAACTCTGTCCCGAACAGAACATACTTTGTGAACACGACTATAGACGTATAAAGCCTGGACTTCTCACTGCATAATGAAACATTCTGCAAACATGTTTCGTTGGGAAAAGAATAGCAGGTGTGTGTCCAAATATTTTTCGTTATCTGATTGGCGTAGCGACCTTATTATCATGTGTTTTTTTCCTAATCAAACATGTGGGCAGAATTTTTCACTATGCAGTGAGCAGTCCAGGTTTTTTAAGATAATGGTCACGCAAAGTATGTTCTGTGAGTTCGTTTAAGTGGCGTGATATTTTGAGTGGACTTTTTAAATTCGTGCTAGACTTCTATTCTTAGTGTTCTGTGCTATAACGGTTTTCATCTAACGGCAAAACAAAACGCTAAATGTTGGAACAAACAAGCAACTATTTTATCTATGGAACAGATTTGACGACTTATTTTCTCCATAGGCGTTTTCAAAAATAGTGTCCTGAACAGAACCCTTTTACGTCATAGCTACTCAAAATTACACAACTCCTATGTTTTATACAACACCGAGTAAGTTTGCAAAAATATTTTACAACCCTGTTCTGAACAGAACACTATTTTTGAAAATGCCTTATGTTTATGTGCGCTGGATAAAAATATTTTAACGGACCAAATTATTTGGAATTATTCGAATAATTTGCAAATTGTTTATTTTGGCGACCAAAATTTCGATTTGGGAGCGGAGTTACACCAACGAAAAATTCGAAGTTTGTTTCGTCTGTGGTATTTAAAAATTGTAAATAGAATTATTATTCCTCAATGAAGTTTGTTCTGTGGTAGTCAATTTGATGCGTCAAAACACGAAAGAAATCAACTCGAATTTATTTCGCATTTTGGTGAAATATAGGCGGAATTTCAAACTGAAATTGATTCGAAACAACTTCGTCCGCAAAAATGCGGTTATGGGATTATTCAAAAAAGGCTCCTGAATTCCTTGGTCTGTTAAAAGTCCTTTAATTCTGTCCAATGTTTTTGCTAAATGTCCAAGTCAAAATCACAAAACTTAGTCGATGAATTCAAGGAAACATAATTTTTTTTAAAATCCCTTATATTCATGTTGACCGAAATGTCATTAACATTTTTAAGTATTTAACATTTTTTAGCCTTAAACGAACTCAATAATTAAAATCGCTATGAAAAGTTGTTACATTTATCAATAATTGTTTCGGTATTGAAATTAAAAAACCAATATTTTTTTTGTAAAGTTGATAAAAAGTGAATGACGTTTAAGTTTATAATGAAAGGTTTAGGAATATTACATAAGGCGTTTTGATATAGGTTAGAAATAGTTGATTTTTTGGTAAACTTAATCGAACTTATACAAAACGCAAAAGTTGACTAACTTTTTCTAACGTAGGACAACCTATGACTTAGTGATTCTCCTGTTCAAAGTATATTTACCAAAACGCTTATAGAAAATATCCATATTGAAGCTACTACAATTCAAAATTTTAATGTATATAACGTTGTTAGGCTATAATAACCAATCTAATTGGCTTTGCATATGATCGAAGTAAACTGATCAGTGAGCTGGAGGCTTCGACCAATCAACACTTAAGATCAAGTGATCGTAGCCATGTCCGTTTAATTTCATAATCGCTTTAGCGGCATCTTCTCGGTTTTTAAAATGAACATAGGCAAAACCCTTGCATAGTCCAGTGACTTTATCTTTAGCCAGGAATAGTTTGTAAATAGGGCCGAAAACACGTACTAAATCCTCGAGATCGCTTTCAACTGTCGATTCGCTCAAATTTGAGATTCGAATGGCAGTTGTATCGTCACGTTTCTGCATGGCTAACGAATCACCGAGACGCTTCATACCACCGGCGCCATCACGCAAATTCGGTGGAATGTACTTATTGGTACCAGCCGCTTTAATAGTGTCTGTTGCCAAATTATCAGTTGGTGGTTTTCGTTCGTTCAAATTCTTCTCGATTGTTGGATGTGGACAAAGTGTGGTCCAGTGATCACCATTGCAGTTGCGACACTTAACAGTTCTTTTATCTAATAATTGCTTCAACTTCTCGTCATCTTCTTGCTTATTATCCTCATCTTTATTTGAAATGAACTGCATATAGACGTCATCGCTAATAAGAGTCGTGTTTGAGTTTGGACCTGGCTTGTCATTCGCTGAAAGTCCGAATTTCGGCCATGTTTTTCTTAAAGCTATACTCTAAAACAAACAATATTAAATTATGCCGTGATTTCAGTAGCATCGTTGTTTACCTTTTTAACAGCTCGTTTTTCAATTCGATATGTGCGTACGCACTTCACTTTTCGATCGTCTACTATTTTGTATTCAGTAACGATTTTCCGATCACCATCAATTACTGTATTTACGGACGGCAAAGTATCGTCATCTGACTCTACTTCCTCAGCCCAATTACTTTTTATGCCGTCAGAAATTACCATTTTTCAAAAGCACGTTTTTCTAAACCACAGATCTAGACAACAAAATTCACAGATCGAATTACTATTTTGCCATCTATTGCTTCTTGGTTTAAAATATTGAGAGCGGCAACAGAAATATAAAACCTATGCTTCGTGATGGTATTTTTTTAATAATATTTTTTTATGTGTGACAAGAAACCTATAAGTAATATTGATTTTTTAATACAAATCTTTCAATCAACCAAAACCTAAGTTAGGTTACCTAGTATTACCCACATGTAATCAATTATTTTCGCAAGATACTATTTCTCATTAGTCCTGTGACCACCAAACAAGTAAAAGCATACTTTTTTTGGTGTTTTTCTTCAACCAGTTTGTTAATAATTTATTCACAAAAATATAATTTTTTTTATAGATCTGTAATAAATTGGCGGATTTTATACCTTCTGAGAGCCATATTCGTAACTGTGTACTTTTACGTTTTAAGGCCGGTTTAAGGGCCACAGAAAGAACAAGTAAAATTTGCGACATATATGGAGATTTGTTGAAGGTCAACAAGTGTCAACGTCGGTTCAGGAGATTTGCTGCAAGTGATTATGACTTTTCAGAGGAGATTGAACTGGACGCCTAGGTCAATTCGATTATGAAGTCTTAAAATTTCTAGTGGAGTCGGATCCAAGGTTAGCTATAGAGGAACCATCAAGTAATCTTGGACCTACCTGGTTCACCGTACAAAAACATTTAAAAGAGTTTGGCAATGTACATAGACAAGGTAAACGGATTCCATACCTGTTGTCTGAGGCCAATAAAGATCTTCGACGAACAATTTGTAATTCCATATTCACCAGCAGTTAGGCCGTGAACTTCTATCGCCCCCTCCATACTTTTCAGACCTAGCACCGTCGGACTACCATATGTACAGA
>AGDA01010656.1:0-10213 GCA_000281935.1 Mengenilla moldrzyki | reverse complement strand
ATAGGGGTCTATGATCAAAAAAGTTTGCCGATCCCTGTTATACACTATTACATAAGACGTTTTCGAAAATAATACTCTTAATAGGAGAACTATTACGCCACAGCTACTCAAAAGTACTCAACTTCCGTGTTTTGTACAAGACCGAGTAAGTTTACCAAAATATCGTATTAACCCTACTCTTCGCGGATGGTTATTCTCAAAACGCCTTATACTATATGCATCACCATTTATGCATAAATTAGCATTACACTTTCAAGCTAAAAGATGACGTTACTCTCTACGATAATCAGCACAGAAACTTGGTCTGTGTACTTTAGAAGAAAAAAAAAGTAAAGGAATTGCTTCATAAGAAGTATGATTAAAGCTATTTTGGTGTTTAATAACCATGGTAAACCACGATTGACCAAATTCTATGAGCCATATGTAAGTTGAAGATAAGCAATTTTTTATTTAAATTTTATTACTTTTTTCGTAACAGGTGGAGGAGGTTCAGCAACAGATTTTAAGAGATACGTTTCAATCAGTTTCTAAGCGCGATGATAACGTTTGCAATTTCTTAGAAGGCGGATCGTAAGTTTAATCATTCTTATTAGCTCCTTAAAGACAGAATAGTAAATAATTTATATCCTTTAAAGTTTAAACAATCTCTGCATGCCAAAATATTTTAAATATGATAATGTTCCAGAACATTGTTCTAGCACTGTTATAAAAATGTTCTCGGACACATTTTGTTGCTTCTAATGTTGAAGAAATTTTTTTAAACTAATATTTCTTGGTAACTGAGCTTTTTAATTTAATTTAAACTAGTATAATAAGAATAGATTTTAATTACCCTGTGTGCCAAAACATGTTTATAAATTTTTTTTCATGTTGTAATGATGTTGTAAATATGTTACAACAATTTTTTATATCCATTGTTAAAGCAATTTTCTGTAACGTTTGTAAAAGTTTTTTTTAATATTGAAATGATCTTGCAAATATGTTATTTCAAATGTTTTGAATCATGTTAATTTTCTGGCTGCAAAACACTAACAACAGTTTTTTGTAATATATTTTTAAATGCTATTTCATATTGAAAATATGTTAATTATATATTACATATATTTAACTAACTGTACAAAAACTTAACTTTTAATTTAGATTATTTAGCAATATCCAATATAAATTTTTAGTCTTATGTTAATATTGCTATAATACTTTTCACTTGTTATAC
This sequence comes from Mengenilla moldrzyki, assembly GCA_000281935.1. Lineage (NCBI taxonomy): Eukaryota > Metazoa > Arthropoda > Insecta > Strepsiptera > Mengenillidae > Mengenilla > Mengenilla moldrzyki. The sequence goes on along the minus strand of AGDA01010656.1, from coordinate 9,000 downwards.
ATTCTTCAATAAATATTAGGTCCGATCCGTATTGAAATCATGTATTTAATATTCAAACGTTGTATTCTAATTTTTATTTTTTAACTGATTTCGAAACACATTTTTTCATATTTTTTGTTTTTAAATGTTTATTTCAATGTTTTAAAACAAATGTTAAAAAAAAATTGAAGCAGTGTTATGAAAAATTGTCGATACAAAATAAAAATTACATCAACAACTTATAAAACAAGTGTTAAAAATGTTGTCATAATGTCATAAAAACATGTTGGTAGAACAAAAAATTTGTATCAACAATATGTTGCAAAAAAATTTAAAACTATGTTATAAAAACATGTTAATTTAACATAAAAATAACATCAACATATTGCAAAAAAATGTTAAAAAAATTTTGAAGCAATGTTTTAAAAAACATTTGAAAAAACATGTTTTTAAAATTGTAACATATAAAACATGTTGCAAAACATTGTTAGAAAATTTTCGTATAAAATTAATATGTTTATAAATGTGTTGTGGCACGCAAGCGGTTAGTAATTTATAAAAAGCGCTTAATATTGTCGCCTTCTGAAACCAAATGCAAGAGAATTTGCATCTAATATCAAGAAAAGAATTTTTGGTGACGCTAATGTGTTAAGTACTCAATGTTTTATTTAAAACTTGTGCGATAATTATAAATGAAACAAAATAAGTTTTTTTATTAACATTTGTTAGTTTTTGAATTCATTGTTTTCATTACCAGAAGAATAGAAGTATGTAAAAATAGCTTAAATTTTTAGACTCATGGGCGGTCGTGATTGCAAACTGATTTACCGGCATTATGCCACGTTGTTTTTCGTTTTTTGCGTCGATTCCTCGGAAAGTGAACTTGGCATTTTGGACTTGATTCAAGTATTTGTCGAAACATTGGACAAATGTTTCGAAAACGTATGCGAATTAGATCTTATTTTTCACATGGACAAAGTTCATTTCATCTTAAATGAAATGGTAACTGGTGGTATGGTTCTGGAAACGAATATGTCGGAGATTTTAAGTCGTGTTGAGGAACAGAATAAAATAATAAAACAAGAGGTTTCTAAACATTTATTTTTATTATTTATGTAATTTAAGAATCAATTTTTAAAAACAGTCTGGCTTGGTAAACGCACCCATTCGAGCCGTATCTGCTGTTAAAAATATGAACATTCCACAACAAATTAAGGATATAAAATTACCAGATTTACCGCAGGCTTTAAAAGATTTACGATTTTAAATACCGGAGAACGAATGCACGCTTATCAACTGTACAAAACTTTTAAAAATTAAAGGCAGTTGATTTCTACTATTTTTTGTTATTTGTTTGTTGTTTTTGATGCTTTTGTTCATAAATCGAATGGAACGTCAGCTTACATAGTTTGCTGGTGCCATTTATAGGATCATAAATTCGACAAGAGTCAAATGGCGGACAGTACAAATGTAGACTAATTGCCTGCTCATTACTTGAAGAATTCTCAATTCGATGTAATCCAATTAAATCTAAAATAAATTATTAAAATATCTTTATGAGCAAAGAATTTTAATATACGTGTAATAACTGTTTTTTTATATACTAAATGTTTACTTTCTTCAGTGAAAAAATACATTTCGCAATAATATTATTCATTTAGTTAAGTCTTTTGAATCATCATCCAGTAGTAGCTTGAAAATATACGTTTTTGAAAAGTTTATGCAAAACGAGACACAGAAGACGTTTAATGCTATTACTTTAACATTTGAGGTTGAAATTTTTAAAATTACGTTTGATAGCTGTGAACGGACTTTTAATAAGGCACTTCTTAAAACATGATTGTAAAAGAAAACAATACACTTTATCATTTGTTTTATATTACATATTTTATGACGTGAAATTTTAAGCTTTAAAAAATTAAGGATTTAAAAAAGTTATCTGATAGTGCTAAGAAAACTAATCAATAAAAATTATTAGTTTTTTTATACAAAAATTAAAAAAAAACTTAATTTTTTACTAAAAAATGATTGACTAATGGTTCCGCTTGCTTAAATGTACTATTTATATTTCACACCAATTGAATACAACCTAAGTCAATGGGCCTTAATAATGTTTTTCATCTATTGCCTGCGTCATATATCGGAGAAAAAAATTGTTTTGTGGTCCCATTTATAACACAGATTACCCAGATCGGCAAAGCATTCCCTTATCTCCCCTTTAAAACATTTTCTATAAATGATCAGTGTTGCGTTTTAAAAAAATTTTCTTATAATTATTTGCATTTCATTTAGAATAAACATTAAAGAAAGTTGAAAAAATACTTGATGGAACGAATTTTTTACTATATTTATTTATTTTGTAACTGCCACAGAAAAAATGTTATAAAAAATAGATAAATATTTTTTGGCAGCATTGCGGAAGTTTGTACCAAAAGATACTGTCACTTTTGTTTAAATTTTTACCAACATAAAAATGAAGGAGAATTAGAAAAAATTTTTCCTTTACCGATCTGGATAATTTATTTTATAACTTAAACTGTTAAGCAATTATTATGCTAACAACGATAATTTTAATTTTAAATTTTTTTTGAAATTATAATTAATAACAATTTTATTAAATGTACAAAATGTGTGGACAAATAACAATGGCTCTATGCATCAAATATAAGTTTATTATAATATAATTGCGTCTTGAAAACTGGGACCTGAACCGAACCGAATTTGAACCGAAATCGAACCGGAAAAAAATAAAATTATTTGAACCAAACCGAAACAGAACCGGAGAAAAATTGGGGCCAAACGGAACCGATTATGTTTCGGTTCAGATCGGTTTTCATGCAAAAACTAAAAATCACTAAATTTGAAAACCTTATTTTTCAAATTGTTATTACTGCTTTTAACAGCACAATTTAAATTTTGCAAGCGTGCATTAACTCACGTTTCACATAAATTGAAGTTGCTGTATCAGTACTTTTAAAATGTATAAAAGAAAAGGCAAAAGTGAAAAAGGCGATTGTAAAATCCGAGCACTGTACGTAAAGATTTAAGTAAAAGTAAAGAAATAAAAGTAAAAATTGGTTTTTTGTTGCGTATACAAAAATTTAAACATTTTTAAAATGAACTGAAATTCAACCGAAAATAAGTTTGAACCGAAACGAAACCAAACCGAATTGAAAAAAAATAAAAATAAAAGAGATCCGAACCGAACCGAAAATCGAACCGAATCGTAAATCGAACCGAACCTCGAAGAAATTAATATTATTGAACCGAAATGATGATTTCGGTTCGGTTCAGGCTCCTGCTTGAAAGTAATATGCAGGTTTTGTCATGTTAAATATTATATTAGAGTGTAGAACTAATTATAAGGAAATTAATATGTTTTTACGTAAATGTGAGAAAAATCGATAAAACATCAATAGTTCATTTTTATAATACACAATTTTAATAGAATAAAAATGTGCCGCCTTATTCTAAACATTACATATGGTGTAGTTATTAATTAAGTATTTATGGACTAGTGATATTACAAAGTTCCCTTTCCGTTAAAATTAATTTTGGATCATGTTTAATACCCAGTGTGTCTATTTTAGCCCATTATTGAATAATTTATAACTTGACAAAAATAATTAAAAAAGTTATAGGCAATATCAGTCGTTATTTATTAAGAAAATTAACAACAAAGATTAATTGATGCCGGAAACTTTTATCAATAATTTTTATGGTTATCAACTAATTACTTTTTTTATTTATTTAGCTTAAGATTTCAAAAGTGTGGGCATTGTTTCTATTAAATTCATCTCATTTTCTTTAAATTTATGATTTTTTTTTATCAATAATTACCATTAATATAACAAACACTGTTTGGTGTTAACAACTGTTTTGATTTTTCAACCAACTGAGTTTGATTTGAATCTTCTATTTGTTGCAGGTTGTACCGAATTTCGTGCAATTGTCCGTCTAGAATTTTCATAAAACAGTGCGAATTCGAATGGTCGTGAATTGCAGATTTGTGCCCTTTGTCCCAACATAAAATCATTAAATTGTATTTGCCGTTTCCTTTATCAACCAAGTTTCGAGTGTAGCTTTAAATAGTTAAAAAAAACAATCAAATTTATATATATTGAACAAAAGTAAGAAAATATGTGAAATTTAACTTTTTTTTATTCAAATTTTATAAATTATCGAGTGATTTTAACAAATTTTCAAACTGTTATTGTTTCTTTAAACATTAAGTGTTAAAATAAAGTGAAGTTTTACTACTTGCAAAATTTTGATTATAATAAACTACAAGTTTTTATTATTTATTTGTTGCATTTATTTTTCCTTATGGAGCAATTTTGTAATTAAGCTCTAAAATTAAATTTTAATGTAATATCTCTTAATAATAATAGTAATAGCAAACCTTATTATAACAAACATGTCATAAAAATAGAAGTAAAGAGGATTTTTTGAGAATGAGAATAGAGTAATTTTCATGAGAATCCTATATATTTGAAGAAAATAATACTTTTTACCTCTTAAATAATCTAACGTTTTGAGTGAAAAGGAAAGTATGTTTTTTTACTAGTTACTTCATCGAAAAGGTAAACATCATTTTCCTCTAGCTAAAATAAAAGCTATTCAGCAAGTTAAATTCTACCTTATACAGAGTGTTTAATTTAAAAAAACGCTCAAATTTTCTTTTAGAAATTACCTGTAAAGAATATAACTTTTAAGAACTTCTATTGCTTACATATTTATGACTACCAAATTTTCACATGAAAATTTGTCTACTAAAATTTTCAACTAAGTTTTCAAAATTTCAGGGAGAGGGGGAAGTTATTGTACTAATTTATACACAATATTTTTATTAGGCGATTTTAATATTTTAATTATTGTAATCGTGTTACATTTTTTAAATCGCGTTTTAATGTTTATAATTAGCCACTCGATGTTGTCTTTATAAAAGATGCGTTTTGTCGCATGTTTATAGCCGCATTGAATAAATTTATCAGAATAAATTGCCGCATTGAATAAATTTATCAGAATAAATTGCATTTATGAGTTAACTTTTTGTATAGCAAAATTTACTAACATCGGTTAAATATTGCTCTTTTATGTTGAAAATCAGTTCATAAAACGTCTAATATGTCTTAAATTATGGATTGGTATTTTGTATTAAAGTAATTCTGTGAAGCATTGGTTATTACTTTGTCATTGAAAACAAAAACTTTTTGTGGTACACTACACTAAAATGACATTTTTTTTTGTATCATATGGACGTCACTCTTTACTCACTGTGATAAATAAGTAGAACTGTTTTATACTATCACTATGGTAATTAAAAACGTATATCATAGTGATAGCTAAAAAAATATATCAGTAATAAAAAGCTTCTAATGTGAATCATTCCTTCTGTCTGAAAACAATGTGTTTATTGTAAATTTCATAGAGAAAAGTACATTATATACGTAATATAATTTTTTGCAACAATGATATTTTTCCACTAAAAGGCAATTTATTTATAAGAATGCATTTTTATTCCCTTTTTTAATATCGTAAACTACTTTTTACAGTGATACTATAGTAATTCGTATATCAAAGTTTTGTTTATTGGGAACTTCATAAAAAACCAAAACAATGTGTAGCGATCCATGATTAGCTTATTCGGTTAAGATCAACTGTCCTTTAAAACTAACTCATTTTTGTGCAAGTTTTCAACCTGAAAAAAATTCCAAAAGGTATTTAAGGTGCAATAAAACATAATTAGAGAACATTGATTCTTCGAAAACTAATTTATATAACATAAGAAAAAGTGTTCAGTTTAATTTATTCGTAGAATTTGACCAGACTCGAATCTAAACACAATGTTTAAAATTAACTTATAGTTTTTTTAAAAATTATTTTCTGCACTTAAAACTTTGAAATTTTGATTTAAAATTTTAAGAGACAAGTTTTTGGTTTAAAAGTTTGCAGTCATAAAAATGTTGTATACATTAAGAACCCTTTTAACAGAAGTTATATTTTTTTCAGGTAATTTCTGAAAGTAATTTGAGCGTATTTTTAAATTGAACACTCTGTATAAGTAGACTTAAGAGAAAACAATCCAAGACTTCAGATTTGTCTGTAAATTAAGAAATTTATACGTTTACGTGTTAACTTTATGAACTTTTTAAACGGGGCCAAAATTGAATATTGGAAAAACATTTAAAGTTTTAGATTTTCGAGTAAAATTTAAAAAAAGTATTTCAATGTACAAATGATTAGGGTATTAAAATCTATAAGGCAGAACCAGAGTTTAAATGAATAGAATTATTTTTTCTAAGAACTTGAAACAAGAATTTTCTATTTAAGAGTTAATGAATTTAAAGTTTTTCCTTGTATCAACAGTTTTAATATGAACATTTTTGGTTTCCTTTCATAGTTTTTATTTGGTTTAAAAGGAAATGTTGCGTACCTGTGTAATATAAAAAAGAAAATTACTTGCTTAAGAACGTTCGCCCTTTAAAAGTGGTAATAACTAATACTTTGAAATACTAAATAGTTTAATAATAATGAGGAGTAAATGCTTCAGTTAGAATATTTATTATCGAATGAAGAATGGGTTTATTTATCTTGAATATACGTTGAGCTTGAATCATTTTGAAAAATATAAAAAATACGTAATCAACATTAGTTTTTTTTATTTATATTTTGTATGCTGTTATTAATTTTTCATGAATAATATTAGATTTGATTTCATAATTTTTAAAGATAAACTTATTTTGGAGTTAACAATTTTTCACAAAAATGAAAACCCTATGTGCACTTTTTATTTTGCCATACGCTGAAAACTCTTATAGTTTAAAAATTTTATTAACACTACTGATCCAAATGGTGTAATATTCAGTTTTAAAAAACAATTCATTGCTTGTGGAACGCATATTTATGTAATTGATCTCTCTCTTTCAAGATATTACTATTTTATTGATTTTATTATTTACTACAGTTCTTCAAGATTGTTTTTTCTATTATTGTTTTCTTTATTGATCAAAAGAACTATTTCAAAAACTTTTTATATCATATAGTTACGCATAGTTTTATTGTATAATTAAGTATGTATCAATAAGCAAATATCAGATTTTAATTTTTAATTAAATTTTTAATTAAGCGGAAATATTTAAAATTTTTTGAATAAAAAAATAGTCTATTTTAAGAACTAATTAATTTATATGAAATTTGCATGCATTTGATAGTTTCTTTTTTGAACTTAATTACTTTGTGAAATTTCTTAAATTATAATCTTACCGAAACGGGTCGAATTTTGTAAACCGTTTCCAGTCATTAACATTTGATTTGTATGAAAGCATCAATAGCTGCACTTCGTCAATATTGATAATATCCTTATCGAAAATTGCTTTTAGTCCATCAATCAAGTCATTGAAGGACGTTACCGATTTCGGTTCATTGTTATTTATGGTTGACATTTTTCCACATAGAAGCTTGAAGTGTTCAAAAAAAAATTTAAGTAATGCAAAAAACAATACTTGAAAACAATTCTTTATTTATAGTACTGATTAAAGAGAAACAGTCTAATTGTACTATGCCTTGATTAAAATGAATTGTGTGTATCTTTTTTTAATTTTGGCCGGAATCCGATGATACAGATGAGTCACTTTTCGATCCAATTTTGCTCTAGAACGCGGAAAATATTAGAAAATAGATTGGTGTTGAGCAAGCGAACGAAAAAATAGAAGCTTACAAACTGGGTTATTTGGCTACGGCGACCGATTTTAAATTTGTCCAGAAGACGCCTCTTTTTCCTTCTTTTTGGTTGCCTGATTGGCTTCTTGACTTCTGCTACTGTTCTGGTACTAAATGATGGTAATACTATCGACTCATTGCCGGGATCTTGTCTTCTAATCGTTCTCGGACTTGTTTTTGGACTGATTATTGTCACTGCAACTGGTCTGCGTTTGACTGTTGATTGTGTATTGTATTGAATGCGGTTTTGTATTCTATTCGATGAATCTGGTATTGGCTGTATCCACTGCTGAGGCTCAGACTCAGGCTCAGATTCAGGCTCAGACTCAGGCTCAGGCTCAGACTCAGGCTCAAACTCAGGCTCAAGTTCTTGAGCCACAGGTTCTTGCTCGATTTCGCTTTCTGTTTCGGCGATTTCTATTGTAACTTTTCGGTTATTTAACGGTATTTCTTCTAATTCGATTTCAGTTAATAAATTTTTTTGTTCGTCGTTATCATCACTAACCGTTTTCCAACTGGTTGCTGTCGTAGTAGATGACCTTTGTTCTGATCTTCGACGTTTCCATTTTTCTATCTCACTTATCAATTGACTCTTCAACTGTGACTTTCGTTTTAAAAAACTATCATCGATTTCGCTAGTAGTATCGTCATCTGACGAGTCTCTGAAAACAATTATCTATATGTAAGTTCTTTAACATTATAAAAGATATAAACTTTTCTTCACTTATGTCAGATATATCACCGTATTCCATAGGATCCTTGCAAATTGTGCACGTTTTTTTCAAGTCAATAAAACATGTTAAACAATAAATTCCTCGACAGCCTGCTGTTGGGCATTTAATTAAGTTTTCATCTTCGCCGTATTGTTTGATTTGACCACAAACAACACATGCTTCTAGTTTTTTAAATTTGAAACAAAGACGACACAACCAAATATTTTCTAATTTGGATTTAATTATTTCCATAAGAGTTATCTGTAAATAAAATCAGAAGGCTTGTTAATATAGTTTATATATACAAGAGTAGCTTTATAAAACCTTAAAAAAAAGCAGAACCTTTTTTTTATTTAGATGCTTTTTAAAAACAATCCTTTTGCTTTATACATTTTTACAATGTTTTTAAGCTATCGGAAAAGTGCGATTTTCGAAACTATTTAAAATAAATAAATATTCGAGCAATAACCTTTTCATATTTCTCAAAACTGTCCAATATTTGAAAATAATACATAAACTCCTTAGTATTACTTCAATATGACACCAAAAAGTCTTCAACATTATGATGTTTTCTCTTTACTGTGAG
>AGDA01010652.1:0-10111 GCA_000281935.1 Mengenilla moldrzyki | reverse complement strand
TAATTACGCTACATCTGGCAACACTGGTTAAATGATTGGAGTGAAAAATTTCGCACACGCGCACACTGAATTACTAATCCTCAGATGTTTTTACAAAAAAATACGAAGCGTTAGCAATCCATACTGACGTGTCGAAACGACCACAATTACGCGCGCAGCGATGATGCGCACAGTAAAGAGAGGGATATTTTGTAAAAGTAAGGGTTTTGATTTTAACGGTTGGTTACATGTGTAACGTATTATTATTATTGTATGACGTTCGTAAAATAATAAACGTTGTTCGTAAATCACTCGATGTTTAAATCATAACACATACCTTATACGCCCATGATTTTAAATTAATTTCAATAGATTAGTTCGTTGGGATATTTTTTTCACAGACAAAAAAGTAGATTGTGGAAATCAAAGATTTAGCGACTTGTATGTTCTGTGTTGAAAATTACATGCACTTGCGCTTTGTTATTGGCCATTAAGACCATCTGGTTTGCTAATGGCGAGTCCAACTACACGTCGGAAGCTTCAGCAAATTGTGAGACAGCATGCCAACTCGGTAATAATTTTGACTTCTCTCTTTATTCTTATAATTCAAAATTATCGTTAACAGAAATGTTTTGAATGCGGCTCGCCAAATCCACAGTGGGTCTCGGTTACTTATGGTATTTGGATTTGCCTAGAATGTTCAGGCAAACATCGGAGCTTGGGTGTCCATTTATCGTTTGTACGATCCATTTCGATGGACAAATGGAAAGAAATTGAGCTTGAGAAAATGAAAGTTGGTGGTAATCAACGAGCTCTCGATTTCTTTCAATCACAGCCTGACTGGAATCCGAACTGGTCGTTTTATCAAAAATACAATTCGAAAGCTGCAGCACTATATCGTGAAAAGGTACTTTATTAATGTGTCACAATTTGAACACATTTTACATACTAGTCGAGAGAATCGAGTACAAATTTCAAAAAAAAAATATATTTTATAAACTTAATTTTGTATTAGTATCCCATAAGTTTCTTCCATTTTTTGATGCGAAATCAATAGACGGTATTTATTGTTTAAGGTTGATTTATTATATTATATATGAACCGTTCTGTTCTTTTATCTTTTTCCATCTAAGAAGTTTCATTATGCCTTCTTTCCAAAATAGTTGAGGCTTCTGAAATATTCATTTGCGTTTTTATTTCGCTTATCGATTTGAAAAATTTTCCACAGAAAGAATTTTTTAAAAAGAACAAGTAATAATCGGATGGGGCAAGGTTTAAAGAGTGTAGAATGTGAGGTAGAACGTCCCAATCAAATTGTACTAATTTTTGCCTTTTTTTGAAAGTTTTTTTATTAAAATTTTAATTTATTGATGCCTCATATTAATAAAATTACAGTACAAGTAACCTTATAGAAATTTTAAGATTCCTTGGTCATTATATCGAAAACGAGGAAATAAATTGTTACTGTAACTTTGAATAACATTTTTTAACACGTTGTTGAAATGGAGGTTATGGCTGTTAATATGTATGCGAACAAAAGCTATATATTCTTGGTGCCATGTTTCAATCTCTGGAATAGAAAAATGACAAAATGAACAAATGACGGTTATAGTCATTAAGTGTTTTATTTAGAAAAGATTTAGCCAAATGTAATAATTTTCACATCTGTTTCCACGCATATAACTTACACTCGATATCATCTAGTAGTCATAAACAGTAGAAAAAAAGTATGATCATAATCGTGAAATTAAATGTATGTACCAACGTATTAAGGGGGGTTTATTTTTTATATAAAGTACGAGAAATTGACAATCAAAGAAAATATATTTGCCTTAAATTAATACTGACACTCATCTTAAAAATAATTTTTGCGGCCGAAAGAAAATATTTTCACTCTTGGAAAACATAGGTTAATTTTAAAGTTCCTATTTTATACATGTTTTTTTTTGTTTCGTACTAAAATTAATTGTGTAAAATTGAGAGCTAAAGCTTTTAGAGAAGTATCAATGTTATAGACCAGTGTTTCTCAACGTTTTTTGTGTCATACCACACCTTTAACATTTCTAAAAATTTTATGCTCCTCATACTGACATATTTTTCGAAAATTCCGACAGAGTTCACTTGACAAATGTTATCACCCACACACAGGGAAAGTTTGATAAATTTAATGGAAATTTTCGGTAATGTTTAGCAACTTAGTAGTTTTTAAATGGGAATACCAACTTGGTTGGTAGTAGCTACCAAATAGCTCTACTAATATATTTGGTAGTTTCTAACAAATATTTGGCAAATTCAACCAAAACTCGTAGCTATGTATTAATAATGCTTTGTTCATTATGAGGTTGGTGAGTGAAAATTGTTTTGTGATCATAAACCACATTTTTTTTAATTTACGACTTAATGAATTAGTTTATAGCTAACTCTGGTCTATGAGATGAAACCAGTCTTCGCAAGAATGAATGATTTCAATAAAACTGTAATTATTTTAAATTAAATTTAGTCGCTTAGATATGATTTATGTAATTAAACAAATATTGGCGTTACTTGAAAAACAGAATAGTAAATATTATTTACTTATGTTTTTGATAATTTTTAATAATCTAAGTGTTGAGATAACTATCATTGGCATATCAATTTTTTTTGTTACGCTAAGTAAAATATTTGGTTACACTTACCAAAAGGATTAATTGCCAAAAAGTATTGAGAATAATAATTAAAAAAAAAGCTAAAATTACAAATAGATTTGGTAGTTTTTACCAAACACTCTTTTACCAACAATTTTGGTTATTTATTTTATTAAGTTTTCCCTGTGCAGTTGATATTTTAGTAACGTCAAACGAAATTATATCTAACAAATATTTACAGCGTTTTTTAAAGTAAAAATATTTACTTTTTTGTTAATTTTGACAACGATACCCAACATTATATTCAAATTGTCCGAAACAAAGAGGTTAAATTTGTTGAGTCCATTTTAGAGTTGCCCCCTTTTACTATCCAATTGCCTCCTGTAGGGCGTAGGCCTCACGTTGGGAAACACTGGTATAGACCATAGTTGTATAAATTTTTATGAATATCTATTTAGTGGTTAAAAGTGTTTTCATTTACGTTTAAATTTAAATAAGTTTTCCTTTAAATAACTTTATTAATTTCTAATCTGCATTTATTCAATTATAAAGTTGTAAAACACAGTATAAAAACCACGATAAAAAATAAAAGCCATTGTACAATTTAAAAAACTGTTCCGCGGAGCAAAAAATAACATTCACATTACCACTTATTCAATATTTTAAGAAATGTTTTATTTTGAATTAATAAGAAAAAAAATTAGCACATAAGGTTATCTAGTTTTCAGAGATGTAATTGAAAATTTATAGAAACATAAGAAAAGGTCAACTGAATTAAATGATTATAATTATCAGAGACGTTTAGATTTATGAAATTAATTAAAATCAGTGAATTTCAATATTGTTTTTTTTAAAAAAAAAAAGATCTTAAAAAACAAGAAATTTTTTCAAATTAGTTTCCTATAAATAGGCATAAAATTAAATTTATCAAAATGATAAAACTAAGTGCTTTATTTATTGTTATTTCAATTGTTACATAAACTAACAATTAATTGGCTAATTTTTTTAGTTTTAATTCAGAATCTAAATATAAATTTCCCTATCGATTTGCTATTTTAATATAATTTGTTTCAATGTTAACAGGCGAATATAAGAATTATATACATATAAACAATTTTACAAGATCATGCATATTCTTATATTTAATAAATGTAAGAATATGCTTAGGTGAATTAATTTTTGAATGTAGCAAAGGAAATGAAATTTAGTCAGTTTCATAAATAACTTACAATTGGTTAGATTTTACAATTAGTAAATTAAGAGCAATTAATAATCAGATTTAGGAAGCTATAAATAATTATTGTATATTTTATATAGATTTCATTACTGGCACAAGGCAAAGAATGGGATCAGAAAACTGCCTCTGAAAAATATAATTCAAATAATGATTTGTCAGTTAGTAGTAACGCAAAAAAATCATTGGAATATAATGAATTCAAGAATGGTTATCAAAATACTGATGAAAATTCCGACACATTCATGCGAAATTCGAAGGAAACTTTTTTCGAAATTAAGAAGCATGAAAACGCTCTTAGACCAGTGTAAGAATTTTTTTATGGAGTTTATTTGTGTTTAAACTTTTAACGAAAAAATTAGTTATTAAAATTCAATTGAAATGCTACATACGAATTTCGTTAAATGTCTCATAGAATTATATTATGTTAACTGAACAAGCAACAATTAAATTAATTCATATATACGATTTGGACCTTGATATAAAAAAATGCATCGGTTTCATTTTGGAATATACTAGGTGTTCAATAATTAAAAACATGAAATACGTCATATTATAGTTGTTAAACATTTAATGCAAACTTTGTTCGCTAAGTTTTAAAATGAAATATTAAATCGAAAAAAATTGCAGTTATTCATTTAAATAATAACACATATATGAGCCATTTAGCACGCATATCGATTAATTCCACTTTTTCAAAATCCAGAAATTAGTACCATTAACCCTTTTGGTACGAGCACCGGATATATCTAGCATCCATCGGAAAAATAAAAATGCTGCAATTCCGTAAGGGGGCTGCTATAAGAAGTCAACGTCGGTTGTATAAATTTTACTTATAATTAATAGAATTTTATATAAATAATTTTATGTTGAAGCAACAAGCAACACTTGTTAGGAAAAACATTGTTTTATTAAGCACAGTTTATTATAAGTATATTTTCGGCGCGCCATCTCGTTCAGCGGGAGTTTCATGATGGACAATGCACCCGTACTGAAAGGGTTAAATGGAAATTTGTTGGTCATTAAATGATAAGTAATTTATTTCTAAAGCAATTTACTTTATTTCGTCACACTTAAACTTTTCGCTTTATGCAGTTAATCAGTTTGTACATTGAATGGCTCATATCCAAGTTGTGAAAATATTTGCTAATCTATTTTTAACATTACATTAAGGTTACATTCAGAAATTCAATTCAGTGTATGATTAGTGTATAGCAATTTTAGCGTAGTATAGCATTAATGTAGTGTAAAACTTACATTACTCCAACAAACGTTTCAAACATGGGAAAAGTTTATTTTATCCTCTCATAAAACAACATTTTTTTTACACTAGAAAATTCTCTTAAAAGAATGGTCGACACGGCGTGAAAAAATAGGGTTTCGGGTAGAAGTCAAAAAAAATATTTGAAGTGATTGGATTTCTCAAGAAAAATCTAAATAAAAACTTTTTTACATTATTTTATTCCATTCTGATTTACTTATGTGTTAAATAAAATATAATTTTTATCATTAGCGATTTACCTCCTAGTCAAGGTGGTAAATATACCGGATTTGGTTATACGAAAGAAATACCAACGCCTGGGCGAAATCAAACTCAAGATATTATAGACTCAACACTGTCTTCCGTAGCTTCTAGTTGGTCTGTTTTCTCATCGGTCGCTTCGAAATTCGCGAATAAAGCAACGGAAAATGCAATGAAATTAAGTGAATTAGCTAGTCAAAAAGTTATTTTTTAAATATTTTGAGAATGAATAATTTTATAATTTTTTTTTAAGATTCGTGACGGTAAAATAATCGATGATGTTAGTGATCAATTAAGCAATTTATCTGCAAAAGTAGGTTTCCTCACAACGTTATTTTATAATTATCTATTACGGAAATATTATCTTTTTGGTGTTAAAATTATATAAATTCCATTTTATCTTTAAAATTTTCTTTATTTTCATTCTGTGTTGAATTTGAAATTTACGAGAGCAAACCTTTCTCTACAAAAATAGTTCAAAATTGATATCTTAGTATTTTATCTGATTAAAAATAACCAAAAGGTACTACCGATTTCAACAGATGGTTTTTCATAAGTCAGATAAAGCTGAAAAATTTTTAAAAATTATTTTAACGTTTACTGATAATTTATCAATTATAACTTTCAAGATCGCTTGATTTATTACGCTTCGATTTCTCTTTATAGGGATAGTTAAAATGCATCACATAGAAATATACATCCACTAATTGAAAATACTTAAAAAAGCAGCTATGAAATAGGAATGATTTTTTCGATATTTTAAGTCATTTGCCTAATAAATGATTAAAAAAAAAATCAAAATATCAAAAAAGCAATCAGTATTTTTAACATTTATAAGGTTTTATTAAAATCTAATTATGTTTGTTTTTGTTATTTTTCAGTAAATATTTGTTTTCGTATAATTTTCTTAGTAAGAATACTTCCATACGGTATGCTTTTAGTCCATAATAGATCATATACCAATTTAAAGATTACTCTGTATTTATTTACGAGAATCTTAAAATGTCTAAGCATCTGCTTATGGCTATAAAAATTAAAAATAATTACAGATAAGCAACTTTGGCAAATTAGGATGGCAAAATGTACCAGGATCCACAAATATGATTCAAGATCAACGATCATGTTCTGAGTACTTTTCACAAGACAAAAACAATCAATATTATGATATTCGTAATAGCGAAAGTTTAAATATGAATCTGAACACTTATCAGAATTCAGAATGTGTATTCAAGGAAGCATCCGGTGTTCAAAAAACAAGTTTGGTGGATCCGAACCTGTCTACGAAAAATGACACTAAACTTGTAGATTGGAATCAAAAATTAGAAGAGGAAGCATGGCAAAATCTTAATGATTAAAACACTGTATTTCATTGAATCATTTTTACTTTTATTTGTTTTTTAAGAAAGATTTTATATTATTGTTGATTAAAAAATTACCAATGAATTAAATTTGATGAATAAAATTGAAAGCTATTATGTGAAATTAACATAAATCTTCAATATTATCATTTTCGTTTGGAGCCTTATCGTTATTGCTAAAGTTCGTTTTCTAAAAAAAATAAAAACATTAATAAAAGTAAAAATTTAGTCCTTATTTTTAGTATAGATGAAAATCTGGCATAAAAAAGGGAATGTGTACTATTCTTTTATATCTTTCTGGCGTCTGACATAATTCGCATACAATTAGATGTTTTGTGTAAAAAACGTTTTAGTAATTATGTGATCAATAGAAAAAGTCTTTTAAAAAACATCTGTGTATACAAAATGTAAATTTTGTATGTACACGTAGCAAAATAACTGGCATGTACTTGGAAGTTTTACTGAAAAATTGCATTCCTTATTTCTTCTTTTATATTTTATGTTTTTTATTCAGAAAATGCTCATTGTAGTTGAGAAAATCAAACAAATTGTTATTTTTGAAAAAACTCTAAATTTTTTAAGCTATAAAACTCTAATGCCATGTTTATAGCATGAGAAAACATGCGAAAAAATAATTGAAGGTTGTATTGTATTGTATTTTATTTTATTTTATTCGATGTATTAACAATGAACAAGTTTATACATTATTAAAAAAGTGCGTGACGGCTATAACCGTCATTTGTGGCAACGAGTTAATAATGTTCTGAGATACCTAGTAAATTTCTAATTAGCTTTACATATCATTTTTCAACATATATTCAAAATCTGGAAACAAAAATTTAATTTTTTATATCGTGTAACTTAATAAATTTTAAATATAGAAAATATTCTCAAGTTCATATCTTCTTCAAAAAAAAAAATTCAACTTTATAATCATGTTTGATAGTTAGTAAGATTTTTTTTTATATATTGGGCTTCTAAAATAAATTTTAAATCGTTTATTGCTCTAATATAAAGTTAGAAAGATTGTAAAGCATGTGCAACGTTTTTTTGTTTTTTTTGTTAATGATACTTATTAGATATGAGATTTTTATTCTAATTTACATATATAAGGACCAATTAAAAAAAGAGTACCAAATCATCGCCTTTTGGTAATGGAATAATTTTAGCCAAATGCGAAAATTCAGCATCCATGTGCTGGATAAAAGGATCCTTCAAAAGACGCAAAACATCATCACGGTTCTCCTCATTAAAAGCTGCCAATAGCTGATGTAGCAACTGCAATTCACTTTCTTCACACCAAGAACCGTAATCGTTTAATATTTTCTCAGCAGCGACCAAATCTTCTAATGCTAATTCAAGGAGCACTAATCCGACCACCGATCGACTAATTGTACCAGTGTAACCTGCCTGCTGATTGTATTCGATTTCTTGACAAATTGCAACTATGGCATTCTGAAACATCCGTAAACCAATATACAAACACCCAACTTTATGCTTGAATTCCGCTGCTTTGTGAGTGTTATTTTGAATCTAATGAAGATAATTAGCTGTTTAATTTAATAAACTGTGTACCTATGGCAAAATATTCGTCTATCTTTTTTTTAAAGCACCAATAATAATTTTATATTAAGTTTAAAACAATTCTCTAATAAAACTTGTTTTATTTTTAAGGATTTACATTCTCAGAATTTGTCATTGAATATTATTTAAAATATATTTTAGGAATTTTGTTGATTAAATATAATTAAAATTCAAAAAGAAATTGAACCATTAATGATTTTCGAAATATAATGTCAATAATATTAAATTAAGACTGTATAAAATAAACTTTAGTAACACATTCCCTCCTGTTAACATGTATTCGCGACACTCAAAATACATTTTTTAGTTGAAATTAACACCAATCATCTTGCATTTGCTTTAAGAAGACAGCAGCATTAATTGCTCTTTATAATTAATAGCCTTTGTCAAATATGTAAACCTAGGTTTACTTAGCTTTAAACTTATTATTACTTTTTTCTCCGAAAATTCAAGAATAAAAATAAAAAAGTGCCGGACATGAATGTGTTAAGTTTAAAAATATTACTGTTGCCAATTCAGCGGCATGATTTAATAAACTAATTGCTTGTGATTGATATTTGTCCTCAATAAATTTAACTGATTTCTCCAAACATGAAATCGCCGTATCAAAATTTCCAATTTCCTGATACAAACGACAAGCACGATCCGCAAAATCTCCAATTTTGTTTAATTCACCCAACTGATGTGACATTAAAATCGCCGACTCCAAACATTTTCCCGCGTAAAATAGGCTAATTAAAATTTTTAAAAAATTAATATTACTTATTGTATTGAAAGCGAAAAAATTGCAGCACTTTACTTTTGACTCTTCACATGACAATCGACTGCTTTCAAATAATTTTCTCGGCACTTTTCTAAATCTTTTAAATTGCGATAAGCAATTGCTAGAATAAAATTAAAGAATATAGTTATTAATTATTTACAATTCATATTGTATTTTGTTAATATAAGTTAAATATTTGTTTTAAAATTTTAAACATTATTTACACGGCTATTTTTATCTTAAAATCTTTTTTAAAACGGAATTTCAACGATTACTGTTAAAATTTTTGTACAGATTTTTTCAAAAATGACTTAATATAGCAGAGGTGGCCAAGACGTCGATCGCAAAGACTTTGAAAGCAGCCCGCAAGGATAAATTTAAACAATTTACTTCTTATTAAATTTTGTATTTGAAAATGTAAATATACTTGAAAGTATAACATCACTTAAGTACGATTCTAAACAAAACCTCAATGTTTACAGCAGATATATGCTGATCAATCAAAACAACTTTTTAAAACAGATAACGGTTTTAACGTGTTCATAGTCACCTGCGAACTGTATTTAACAAAATAAGTCGCCCATAAGGAGTAAAAGTTTGGCCACTCTTGTGATACAGAATAACTTATATCATGTTTCTATGAGGTTAAATATCAAACCAAACAATACAAAAATAAATAAGTTCAAATCTGTAGAAAAATCGAAATTTAATAACGATCAAATTATTTAAAACTATCATTTTGATGATTTCAAAATAATCAATTTTTTTTTTCATTTTACGATCGTCGTAAAAGACAAGTGACTGTACGAGTATTATACGAAAATCCAGCAAATTTTCATATTATAGTCTCTATGACTTCTTAGGTTTTAAATAATGCGTTTTGATTTTCAGTCTTAAAAACTAAATATTTTCAATTAATGAAAATATTAAATATACTTTCTCTATTAAAAGTCATAAAGAAATAGCGATTTTTATAAGAACTTAATTCGTGACAGATTTAAAATATCAATCAAATGACGCAAAAATCAAGTTCAAGAAGAATCTGGA
>AGDA01010598.1:0-13911 GCA_000281935.1 Mengenilla moldrzyki | reverse complement strand
AATTAAATTATTTACTTTATATAATTTAAATAATTCCTTACATAGAGTTGAAAATCGTTTTTAATAATGTTTGATAAAAACTTGCTTGTTTTTTTAAGGATGTTATATTAATTATTTTTAATAAAACTTCCAAAAATGCCCTTCAAGAATATAATATTCAAGTATAAATAAATGTCAATGAAATTTAGTTCTCGGGAAAACAAATGCTTCTTGAACCTTACAATGAAATTTAGTAAAATTAAATAGTGCATTCAGGCTTTATTGCTTCTATATGTTATACGTTAACAAATAAAATATTTTTTACATAAAACTAAAGAATCTATTTTGAACAAGTTTGATAAATTTTTCCAAAAATCGTATGAAAATTATTTTCATGGCTATTTATCCATTTTATATAAATAGTTAAGTTCCATATAGCAAAAACCAATAAGCGTATAATAAAAGTTGATTTTCTTAATGAAAATTATAGAATTTTGAAACGACTTTTGATGTGTATTAGACGGTGTTTTAAACATATAATATACAATAATTCCCAATAATCATTTACACGGGTATTTATATACAATTTTTAGCTGATCTTTTTCTTAAATTAAAAGCAAAAATATAATAAAATATCCTTAGATAATTGTGCATGTAACATTTGCTATTCATATTTAAAAAAAAACTTCAATATACTTAAACATATCACATGTAGCTGAATTTCGTACATATGTAGGGCTTGGTGTCTTGATCGAACATTGTCCCAAAGCCGAAAATATATAAGCAAATCGATTGGACCTAAATTCGCAGAGCCGGTTGTTTTAAACATGAATGAAATGTTTGAGGAAAGCAAGCCACTCACACCTCTTATTTGTTTGTTGAGTATGGGCAGTGATCCTACGCCATTGATCGAACAGCTAGCTAGACGACTCAATATTCGTTGCCGCTCTATTTCAATGGGTCAAGGACAAGAAATTCACGCCCGTAAATTATTATTACAGGCTACAACTGAGGTAAGACTTTTCTATATGCTAAGGGCATTGGTCTTCAAACTTTTTTCATTTATGAATACCTTTTTAATCAGAAATTAGAGTTCAAAAAATATTTTGGTGAACAATGACTAAGCTTTAATAATATAGGCTTCATTGCTACTAAGGATGACAAATTCAATAGAAATGAATTGTGTCAACATTAATTTACAAAAAAAAGTAAAGCACTGCATTCGCTAAAAAAACATCATATTTAAAAGCAAAAATTATAAATTCGAAAATAACTTAACTACTTTTTATTTAATTAGTTTTTGATTAATAACTTTAAAAGTTTAGTGAATTTTTTAAAATTTTTTATTGAATTTATAGAGTAATTTTTTAATATTTCTGATGTATTAAAATCATTTTTGAGCTCATTCAGATCTCTCGGATTCCGGCTATAATACGACCCAAAACAACCCTGTTCACAAATCTGCTTTTTATTTTCTTCTCATAGAATACAAAAGAGTACAGAATACAAATAAAACCAAAAATAATTAATCTGTATTCGCTTAACTCCAACAAACCCAATAAAAAATTATTGGCTGGAAACTAAAACAAAATTTTCTTAATGATTTAAACACCCACTAATTTGTATATTACTTAAGATTTAAAAGTCACCTGTGTGATTACTCATATTAAAGGATATTTTTTCAATCCCACTAGATACAGATCATTACCTTTTTAGGACAATGGAGATTTTTTTTCCTAAAAAGCGACATTTACTCAATTTCCAAATATTTAGATTTTCCGAAAAGTTTTATGTAAGCAGGAATAAGTTTACAAACAATTTTTATTAACTAATTTTTTTCTAGACAACATTTATCAGAATACCTCAAGACGTATAAAACCGAGAAAATCAATGTGTCGTAACTAAACTTTTTTTTAAACATATCTGAAGTACTGACTTTTAGAATATGTATACATGTATACATCTTATATGTTTTCAATCATTTAAATAGATTCAAACTTATCCTAATATCATTAATCAAAAATTAACATGAACTTTCTAGACAGCTCAGAAGTTATAACTCCTTTATATCTCCTTCGTATTTTTACAAATATATATTTCATATTATGTTTTTTATTTATTATTTTTAAATTATTATTTAATGCATTTTTCAAAATGTAGTATACGTCTCTGAACTATATTAAAGTTCGTTGTATGTAATTATTTTACTTAGGGATTTTGGTGCTTACTGCAAAACTGTCATCTAGGTCTCGACTACATGAAAGAAGTTATAACAACTTTTCAAGAGATGGAAAGAAATGGCAATGTTAATGAAAGTTTTCGGCTCTGGATGACTACAGAAGTGCACGAAGCGTTTCCGATTGCTCTGCTGCAAATCGCTGTTAAATTCACCAACGAACCACCTGCTGGTAAATGCAAATTTTTCAGCATAGCTTAAAAGTCCACTTTTGCTGCACTAAAAGCACCTTTTTGACAATGACGCTTTTATGTTTTCCACCCAAATTTTTACTTAATGCGATGAGACATTTTGCAGTTTTTGTTGTGCGAAATGTTATTCATGAATTCTTTTTGTAGCACCGCCAAACGGAATCATCATTAACGTTTTTTCCTTCACTTCTCTCATTTTTCCCATTTTCCTCATTTTCCTCGTTTTTCTCTTTTATCCCATTTTGCGGCCTTTTTTCATTTCATTTTAATATTACCAATGTGTAGTTTTTTTTTTAAATAGAAAGCTTTCAATTTTCTAGAAAACGTTTGTGTATACTTTTCAGTCAACAAAGTGTACATATTTTATAATATAATTGATTTTCAAATTTATTTTTAATTAGGAATTTAAGAAAACATTGTATGAATTTGTAAAACATTGTAAAAAACAAATTGCTTTAAATTTTACTGTTTTTATAAATCAAATAGTTTTTTGGCTGGTAAATTTTAGAAAATATGTTACCTTAAACAACAAGTACATTTTGTACATTTATATTAAATATTAAAAGAACGTAGTTGGAGACCTTTTAAAATGCATAATGTATTAAAATAAATGTTTGGGCTCATAAAAAGTGATAGGAAATTTAAAATTACAATTACGGTTACAATTATGCACATAACGAACTTACTCTTAAGCTTTTAAGATTAAAGAGATTTCATAACAAGTACACAACAAACATCTACATGCACGCATGTCTGTGACTTAATCTTTCCCTCATTAAAGAATATATTTTTTTCTAAAGTAATTGAAAGTATTATATATTGCTACTTAATTTAATTCGTAAATTTTAAGTATACATAATCATATCAAAACATATTTATGTACACAAATGTGCATATACATACTACAAAGTTTTTCTATCAAAGTTTAATATAAATACACTGAGAAAAAAATTTATTAGTGTTTATAAAAAAAATCATAAAGACTACTAAAAAAGTTAGTACCTATAGTGAACACTAAGTTTTCTAGTATTGTTTCCAAATTTAGGTAATAAAAAATCTTGTAATAAAAAAAAAGTTAATATTTAATAAAAATTTTATAAAACTTATTACCATACGTAATAAACTTTACTACATTTTTTATTAAAGGTTATTTAAAAAATTAATATCTAATATAATTTGCAGAAATTAATTTTAATAAATTTTTTAGTAAAAAATTGAGACGAAGTCTAAAGTGGAAAGAACGATATCTGAATCATAGATTCAGATATCATAATCTGTGATCTGAATGTTGAACGATAATGATGTCAAATGTTTAAAAATTTGAAATAAACTGACAAACTGAAATTTTTTTATAAATTTTTTTGAATGCATAAAAAAACATATTAGAGAATATCAAAAAAATCAAAAAGAATTAAAAAAGTCACAACTTTTTGTACTATATGTAGTAAAGAGAAGCATGCACAAATAACTTTATAATTGCGAAAAGCTATTTACCATTATAATTATTTTAATAATAAGATAATAATAATAATTATTACTTTTAAGTATAATTGAAATTTTTTATTACACTAGAAGCGATTGTTGCACCAGTTCCGGCCGCAACCCACTACATCATTTCCAGGTAAAGTATCAAATGGTCTGGTAACATCAACTAAAAAACATCCTGTGTGCATTTGGAAATCCAATTTTCATTTGAAAATACGAAGAAAGTTCAAATTTAGTGTTCAAATTGACAATAAATTGAGCGTTCGACACAAAGAATTAGGCTTTTATATATATATTATGTTCATAAATTTACAATGACACGTAATATTCAAATATGCAACTGGGAAAGGTGTTACTTAAAGTCTCAGAAACAAAGTATTTAATATTAACTACTAAATTCTTTATAAATGATACTAAAAAATATCGTTCTTGCTATTAAAATGTTATAAAAATTTATTTATTTATTGTTATCAAAAAAATAATAAACTTTCTATTATATAATTTTATTAAACATTATTAATTTTTCTTATACTAGTAAAATAATAAACCTTACAAAAAATTATAAAGAATATTACCTCTTTTATTTTTACTCTTTATTAAAATTGTTTTACTAAACAGGTTTACTAACTTTTTTCTCAGTGTATTTAAAAAAAAAATATTAAATTCTTCTTAATAAAAATAAATAATTATAAAGTATAATTATAATTTTTTTAAACCTGTAATTAGATTGTATCATACAATTTGTATTGGGAAAATAATTACCTACAATCGAATTTCATTATGTACAATTTTTAGATAATATTTGTATACAGACGTTACAATCTTTTAAAGAAATCTAACATTTATTCAGAAATCAATAACACATGTACTCTTATAGAAAACATTCGATTACATAAAAAAGGAAAACATAATGTATAATTTACAATGAAAATCAAAATTGAAATAAAAAATCTAAACGTTTTTCAATGAAAATTGAAAATTCAGTTATTATAGAATTTATAGGAGAATAATGTTTTCTGCATCAGAAAAAAATTATGTTCTCTTTAAACGTGAAAATAAAGAAAATTCATGCGGAAAAACGAACTTGCTATCTCTTATCTGTTTCGACTGCAGAAATTTTAGATGTTTTATTCACTTACGGAAAACTCAAAACGTTCTAAGATTTGAACAGAAATCGTGATTTAATTTCGCACAAAACTCTTGAAATATTCATTTTTTTTATACGAATGATAAATTATTATTTAAAGGTGTTCGGGCAGGCCTTAAAAGAACATATGCTACTATTGGACAAGATTTATTAGAGCATACATATGTACCGCAATATTTGCCTCTTGTCTATGCGGTATCCTTCCTGCATACTGTAGTACAGGAACGACGAAAATTTGGTCCTCTTGGTTGGAATGTGCCTTACGAATTCAATATGGCTGACTGGTTAGCTAGTTGTATGTTTATTCAACGCCATTTGGACGATATAGACCCGAAAAAGGGAATAAACTGGACAACAGTAAAATATATGCTGGGAGAAGTGCACTATGGTGGTCGTGTTACTGATGACTACGATAAAAGGCTACTGAACACCTATGCAAAAATTTGGTTCAGCGATGCTTTGTTTGATGAACAATTTGAATTTTACAAAGACTATAAAGTTTTAAATTTCCGATCTCAATCTGAATATTTAAGTGCTATCGATGATTTGCCATCAATCGATCCGCCTCAAGTTTATGGACTTCATCCTAACGCCGATATTACGTATTTTATATCTTTTTTTTACCTTTTTAAATTCAATATTAGATTTATGTCGAGGTATTTCAGGAGCATAAATCAAAGATTATTTAATCACTATTTGAAAACTTTCATTGTGACGTTAAATAATCATTAATTAAAAAAAATTAAAACTACTCTAAAATTTGTGGAAAAATTTAGACTTATATGAGTAATGACAATGCCTTGCCATCTATTAATCCTCTCAGTGATTATTATTATAAGTTCACAACTGTAAGCCTCACAATCACAATAAGTTGACAGTGAAATCACTGTAAAACTACTTAAAAACCTGTGAAATACTAAAATGGGGAATTTTAAAACGCACACCGTCAGAATATGGTAATCCTCACTATGACATCATTGTGATAATGTAGTATTTCCCACAGCAAAAGTATTGTGATACTACTGTTAGCTCACTGTGATTTTAGAGTACTAAATACCATATTCGTAAACTAACAAGTAAACATTACGATCTTTGATTTTGGGGTTTGAACGTGG
This sequence comes from Mengenilla moldrzyki, assembly GCA_000281935.1. Classification (NCBI taxonomy): domain Eukaryota; kingdom Metazoa; phylum Arthropoda; class Insecta; order Strepsiptera; family Mengenillidae; genus Mengenilla; species Mengenilla moldrzyki. Next base: position 7,758 of record AGDA01010598.1, on the reverse strand, counting down.
GGCACCAGTACTTTCGAAAGTACAAGTCTACACTACAACTCAAATAAAATATTAGCGTTAATCAGCCATTAGTTCGGGAGTTATTGACCTGTGAACCTAACATTAGCCAAAGCTATAAATCATTATATCTCAGATTTAACGTATATTTCAAGAAATGACATTTACAAATGTTATGTAGCATAAAAAGGTCTTCAAAAAGTTTCTATGAAAGTTTTCATTCCAACTTAAATTTTAGCCCTAAATTTTGAAATATCGTGTTCTTTAAATATTTCTTACGTGTTTTAAATCAATTTACACAATAAAAATTCTTCAATTTATTAAATTTATATTCCACTTACTATGTTTAATGCACATACAGAGTTGTTATTTTTTCCGCCACTGTGTGGCGCAGAAATCGGGAATTTTCTTTTTTCATATTTTATTTCATATCTCGTTCTAAAGTGAAGATTTTTCGAAAAATGTTATATTTATTATATGAGCCAACCATCCCCGTTACACTGACGTAGCGATGACGTTTTATTTATTTATTTCTTCTTACGTTTTTTTTTCTTTTGCTCATAATGTAGATTTACATATTTCATTTCATGCAGCTAAAAATTAATTTTAAATTAGGAAGTAGATTTTGTTTTAAAAAATATGTTTTGTGTGAGTTTTAACAAAAGCTTTTAATAGTGAAATATTTCAAAAATAACTTTTTTTATTTTAATTGTAGAAAGCAATTTCATTACATTTTTAAGAATATAAATAAGAATCATGCAAAAAATATGATTAGTTTTTAAGATATGATAAATGGTAAGTTAATATTAGCGTATTATAGATATCAGACAAATGTAACGGCCTCAATGCTGTTTACGATCGTTTCGATTCAGCCAAAGGAATCGGCAACTGGTAGTGGTGAAACCCGTGAAGCCATTGTTGCTCGACAAGCAACTGAAATGTTAGAAAAATTGCCCAAAAGCTATGACGAAAACGAAGTTAAGGAAAGGTAAGGTAGCTTCCTCTGAGCAATAATTTTTTAATGTTTTCATCAGGTTGAAAGTAATTGGCATATTAATGCCGCTCACGATATTCTTGCGCCAAGAAATCGAACGAATGCAAAAAGTTCTTAAACTGGTAAAGCTTACGTTAAAAGACTTGTTGCTTGCTATTGATGGAACAATTATTATGAATGAGGTAAGTAACAAATTAGCATAAAAGAAAAAAGGCATTCATTATGAGTTTAATGCTTTTTGATATTTTACAAGTGATTTATTTAATTTATACGGTTTAAAAGAATATTACACTTAAATTATTTGTTATGCAATTATAAAAATTAGAATTTAGCACCCTCTATTTTGAAAATGGTTAGGTCAATAGTTTTTTTTCGTTATTACATTATAATTTTTATCTCCATACATAACTTTTATTTTGCTGATTTTTATCAGTGGCGTAGTGAACTTAACTCGTACCCGCACTGAAAAAAAATTTTACTGAAATCTATGATGAGTAAACGTTTTTTTCTTATTATTAGTGTAGATTTCCTTAGTTGTGTATTGAAGAAAGTAAAGCGTATTTTATTTTCTACTAATTTGTAGTAAAATTTTAATTTATCAAAAATTCTGTCAATAATTTTTCTTGATTTCAGTAGAATTTTTTTTTTTTTTCAATGTGAAGGACAATACATTTTTAGCGCCCTCTTATTAGAAACCATATAATATTCTCTGTCAAATACACTCGTTTTGCGCTCCTTTGTGAGTAGTACCCGGTACATGATGCCTCCCTTTGTCTCCTACCCAACTACGCTACTATTTCAAATGTATAAATGATCCTGTAGCGAGACACTGTTTATACAAAAGTTACATTTAGAAAATCGTTTTTTCGACAATAATCTTAAAAATTTTTAAAAAAAGCATTTTAAATACAACTTTAAGACAAAGGGGCTGTATGGGATGACATATATTAAGGGGTGGGCACACATGATGGTATTGGAAGCTACATTTCATTTCTTAATTTATTACGGGAGCCGCAAAAAACTACCTGAAAAGTGTAAATAAATAATATTAACTATTTATTTGAATTTCTTTCGATTCTTATAGCTGGCTTGATTTTTTCTATTTATACTAAGTATCTCACAGATAATTTTCATACCTAAAATTAAACGTCGATATTTAAAATTCTATAATTAAAAAGAATTTAAAAATCATTCAATAAATTTTGGAAAAGATCATTTTTACTCAGATTTACTGGTTCTTGTCAGTTGGAGTTGGAGAGCCGCAGTTTAGTTAACAAAGAATCACATGCAGCTCTAAGAGCCGCATTTGCCCACCTCTGACATATAGCATAATTTGTCTATTGATTGTGTATATTACATTGATGCTGTAACATCAAATTATCAATATCGATGTTCATGGTATTGAAACATTAAAATTTTTTCCTTTTAACTTCATAGTCAAATTGCTTACATTTTATTAAATGTCATCTTCAGGATAAAAAGTAATTAATATTTTCCGTTAATTTTGTAGGCTTTAAGAGATGCATTAGACAACATTTATGATGCTCGTGTTCCACATTTATGGCTTAAAAGCTCTTGGCCTTCAAGTACGTTAGGTTTTTGGTTTACAGAACTTCTAGAGCGAAACTCACAATTAAATGCATGGTGTTTTGGCGCAAGACCCACAAGTTTCTGGATGGCAGGTTTCTTTAATCCACAAGCTTTTCTAACAGCAATGAAGCAAGAAGTGGCAAAATTACATAGTAATTGGCCATTAGATTTGGTAACATTACACAACACGGTTACCAAATTTCAAAAAGAAGACTTGCGTGAGGCTCCAAAGGTTTTTATTTTTTTTTAAATACTCATAATACATGTAATTTTGTATATATAAATTTAAGGAAGGGGTTTTTATACACGGATTATTCTTAGACGGTGCTGGCTGGGATAAAAGAAATAACAGATTATGTGAAGCTAGGAATAAAATTTTATATACTGTAATGCCAGTTATACATGTTTATGCCATAAATTCAACGTCGCCAAAAAATCCAGCTTTATATACTGTAATAATAAAATTAGTGGTTTTCAACATTACATTTTTTATTTTCAATCAATAAAATTAAACGAATCAATTCGGTTTTTGAAGTTTCATTGAATTTCAATTAAATTAAAAAAGAATTTGCAAAAAAATAATTTAAAAGAGTTGCAATATTAAACTATCGTTTGCTAGGTTTTTTTGTTTTATATTATCGTTACGGGAGTTTGAAAGTTTATATAAAATACGTGACAATAAAAAACATTAAAGAAATAAAATATTGACGAATTCCAAATTTAAAATTATTATTGAAATTTATTTTTTGTTTTTTCAAAAATTTTAAACAAAGTTATTTAAATTTAATTAAAATGTGGGTATCTATAACAAAATATTTTAAGTAAAATTAAAATGTTTTTAAGTGTATTCCAGAGTTCAAAATGTTAAAAAACATTTTTTTTGTTATAAAAAATATGAAAAAATAAATTGATATAATATATAAGTAATATTATAAATAAGCTTTAAAAACATTAAAATAATTTATGTAGTTTGGGTACATTAATATTTTTTTTAATTTCAAAGTAATGAGTAAAACATGTTATGAGACTCTTTCAAACCCACTGAAATCAAATTGCTTTTGTGTTTCTAATGATTAGGTGGTTTAGTCAAAAAACTACATGTATTTAGTAAGATCAAACAACAATCTGACTGTGCTTACTTGACGATAACCGGCTGTGATCTCTCGATCCGAAAGCGATTATTCTCTAGGACAGTGATTCCCAATGAGGACCTACGCCTCATAGGGCAGGGAAGATTTGATAGTTAAAGGGGGAAAATTCAAAAATGGACTCGGCCGATTTTAACCCCTCTATACTAAGTAGTTTAAAGATAATGCTAAATATCGGAGCCAAATTAAAAAAAAAAATGCTGTAAATAATTATTAGGTATAATTTCGTTCGACGTTACCAAAATATTAATTGGGCGATTAGAGTCGTCAAGTAAACTTTGTCGAGAGTTTCTGAGGAGTGTGACAGTATGGGGGACATAAAAATTTTAGAAATGTTAAAGGTGGAGCATGGCCCAAAAAAGAATTTAGCAGATCAAAAAAATTTTCGATTATAAGTAATATACTTCTATATCATATAGCAAGGATGGCCAAATCTTTAGTCTTTAGGGGAGACTTATTTAGTAAAAAGTAGTGCACGGGCGACTATAAACATGCCATAAACTGTTGTTAGTTTAAAATGTTGTTGTGATGGGTCAACACATTCCATCCTAAACATTGAAGTCTAATTCCAGATCGTACTTAAAAATGTTGTTATATTTTTAAGTATACATACATTTTCAAGCATAAAATTTAAATAAAAGTAAATTGTAACTTTAGCTTTGTGGGCTACCTTCAAAACATTTGCGGTTGACGTGTTGGCCACCCCTGTCATATAGTTTAAAATTTTCATTAAGACATGTTTATATTTTCTAAATAGTTCACATTTTTGATGAGTTTTTTTAAAAAATACCGTTTTTTCAAATAATATTAAATAATTAGCATAATATACGTTTAGTTCTTTAAAAAATAAATTGGAAGCGTTTAAAACCACTGACGTTAAATTAAGTTTTTAAAAAAAGTTTAAATATATTTGATAGTGTCCTGTTTATAAGAAAACAACTCGAACTGGTTTAACATATATAACAGATTTTTGGTTACCGACTTTAAAACCTGTATCACATTGGATCTTACGAGGTGTGGCACTTTTATGTGACAATAAATAATAATCATTTATTGTATGTTAAATTTATTATTTTGTAAAGAAATAAATCACTGATTAAAAAAGAGAAACTGTTATAAAATTGTTACATTAGTCTTGAGATCGTTGCCAATCGAATATCGGGATACGTCACCGGCAGTTGGTCGGCGTGAGCCCGGCACCAAAACGATTTTTGGTACAAAAAGAGCTTTGAAGGTTTCGCGAAACTGTCGTGACATACCACAGTAGATAGCGAAATTGATTGGATAACTGGCGATTATGAGGAAGTTTGTGAACAGGATCAGCGTATTGGCGATTTCGTAATTAAGGAACTCAGTAAAGCTGTTTGAGATGATGTGCAGCGTAGTGACGACAGCCAGTGGGATTTCCACAAATAGGAATACGGACACGACCACGATCAGCATAAGTGTGGTACAGTTTGTGTCACGTAATTTCTTACAGTCGTTTTTACTACTGCTTTTGATGTCACAGCTAAGAAGCCGTTTGCGTTTCCGCTGCGCTGAACGCATTGCTTTGAACAGTAAGCAATTCAAAATGACTAGCAAAATGCATGGAATCAAATGTACGAACAATACACGCAAACTGTAATATACGGTAAAATATAAATTTAGGGTCACGTAATAGATCCAATTCGCATGCCGTACGTTACACACAGTAACCAACTGATCGTCCCAAACAATTTTCATCTAAAGATACAAAACGATTTTAGGTGTCATAATGCATTATCCATGTTTCTCGTAACAAGCTTTATTTTAATGGCAATACGAGTCTTCGCTAAATGTTTTGTCTATTTTCTGCTAAAAGTGTTTTATCAAGAAACCTTTATTGTTATTTCCTTCAAATGTCAACATTCCTATTGTTAATTTCGAATTTGTTCTCATTCTTGAGTTAAATTGGTACTTGTTTTAATTTAATGAGAAAGATACTTCATTTTAATGGAACTTAATCATTTATTAGAATAGGAAGAAAATAAATAATATGATTCCATTTGGGAGCACTTAACCTCATTGACTTAGGTATAGCTCGAAATTTAATATAATTTTTGTTATTTTCAAAAACAACGTTTTGTAAAAGCATTTAACGTCAATTAATTTCTAAACAACATAAAAGAATTATTTTTTTTAGATGAAAAGCAGCCTTTTTAATAAACGATAAAGTTCCACATTAATTATTTTTAGAATTAACGGTTATGTTAAGGCTTCAAACAAAAACATATAAATTGGTTTTCCAATATGGTTAGGTTATGAGTTTCTTTAAAAAAATCAATGAGTCATTTTTGTAATAAGAAAGAACAAATGATTATTCGTGATATGAATTGTACGTGCATCTTGTAGATATTGTTGTATTATACCGAAATGCTGGAACAAAAATTTAATAAAAAAAATTGGAAGAATTAAATATATTTAAAATTAATATTTAAATTCAAAATCTAATTATTTTTGCGCTAACGTCATGTAGAAAATAAAATTGAAAATTGCCATAAAATAACGGTTTATTTAATTGAAAAGGAAAGGTCTCTTAATATTATCTTAATCAACAAAAGTAAATATTTGTTTTATCCACTTGGTCAGTTACGTTACAGCAATATATATAATATATAAAGGAATTAAACCGAACCTAACTGAAATAAAAAGTTTCGAATCTGAAACGAACCGAAATTAAAAAAACATTTTGATTCAGACCCTTAAAATATATAATTTCGATTACCTTTATATGAAAGAACTAGTGTCCTGCTTTGTGTAATATTCACAGACTATATTTTTAGCATAGTTTATGTGCTTGTTTTAAAAGTGAACAGATAGCTCAATTTATTAGTTTTATAGGAATGAATAAAAAATATTTTTATTTACACCCTGAAGTGAAAAAAACATTTGCTAATGAATGGAATGTGTATAAACTTTATATTGGTTTTAAGAGATTGAAAAAATGATGAAAAATTGAGCGATCAGGGATCTGTTCACTTTAGAAACAAGACCAATATATGAATTAGTTTAAATGTTTGATAATGTCATACGGTGGATTATTGTTTTTTGTATTAACATTATTATTTTTATCAATATTCAGCCATCTGAGACCTCATATACTTCTACTTCTTAGATCAAGAGCTGTTTCGAAAAACGTCCATTTTAGGGTGCAATGGTAATTCTTTCTAAAATTAAAGAGTCCCAACAAACTAAGATAAAAGCCAGACAACCAGAAGACTAATCCTTTGCTAAAAGTGCACTAGAAACCAGCGAAAACGGACCGATTGTACATATGTATGCACAGAAGGTGCAATTCTAACCTCTTTTATATTCATGGCCTATGCTTTACGCAACTGATTCAAAATTGTCAAAACGATAAGTGGTGTCAAACTGTTTAATAAATGGGTACAAATGAGTGGGTGAAATTGTAACTTTTTCTAAAGACTGTGTTTGAATTTTCTTCATAGCCGTAAATTGACCTTATATAAATTATAAAACAAAAAAAATCACTAAAATCATTGGTAATAAAAAATTACTGTCAGTCATAGAAATGCATTTTTTTTTTAAATTTTGGTTGGTATTCTCTATAGGTTGGTATTTTCTATAGGTTGGTATTCTTATTTTGGTTATCAGGTTTTTATTTTAGCTTTTTTGATTCGATTTTTCCAAAAATTTTCTCCACATCCAGTTATACAAATTAGTGCGTTATGGATATTTTTCAAACCCCCCCCCCTTTCTACCCCTTGACATTAGGCTAGCCGTCCGGTTAGATGGCTTCTATTTTAGTTTTTGAAGAAATTACTCTTGCACCTTAAAATGTACGTTTTTCAAGCTAACTTTCGATCTTTCTCTAATATACTAATGTCAATTTGATAATGTAAATAAGGATCTTTGTTTAATCATGATTAAAATCACACTATTACACAACAAAACTATAAAAACTGCATTTTTATAGTTTGTATAGTAACGTATAATGAAAGTTATGAAGCGCACATGACATCCGTGCCGCATATACCTGATTTTTTT
>AGDA01010507.1:0-14860 GCA_000281935.1 Mengenilla moldrzyki | reverse complement strand
AAATTGGCGACAGAAATGCTTATGACAGCACTGCTGGCTTTCTGAGCTGTTGAAAAAAACTTCATGTTAGCATTGCTGGAATTCCGAGTGCAAAGAGTTAAAAATAAGCTTAATACAGTTTTTTTGTAATTTACTATAATAAGAATAAATAGCGTTAATTAAGTATATTACCACAATATCATAAGAATGTTCTTGTTATATAAATGCGATGTATGTTATTAAATCAATATTGTCGTGATATAACTAGTTGAGCGGGCTTATATTTGAAATCAGTATCATACTGATAAATTTTAATTTAATTTATACAAAACACTAAAAAGCTTGCTAAAATTTTTTTTTGTTATGTATTGAATTTTTAAATTTTGAAGAGAAAAATAATTATTCCGCTTTAAGTATTTTATTTTCTCCTTAAATTATGTCATTATGTTTGTAAGTGTAATAAATAATTTGCAATACGGCATAATGAGATGTTAGAAGTAACTCTTACACTTTTGTATCCCTATTAGAATCACTTGTCTATAATATTTTATTAGACGCATACTTCGTTTTATATTTACACGGATAAAAATGTCTACTTATTTTATGAATGATTTTGTTAACATAGTACAGTGATTCTCAAATATTGTGCTGTGGTACTTTATGGTGCCGCGAGATTTTTAAATTGTGTTGCCAAATTTTACTCATGCATACAGTTAAATAGCGGAGGAGACTTGAAAGATGAATTTTGCTATGTGGGTATGTATTGAGAAAAAATTAGAAATATATGGTGGTATAGACTATGTATAGAGATCATAAAAGATACATCTCTCTGTTCGCAGTTAATTAATTACTTGTTTTTTTTAATTTAATTGTTAGTGTGTCATCAAGTTTTTAAATTATCAAACATGTGTCCAATTGAAAAAAAAGTTGAGAATCACTGGCATAGTAATGGGTAATACGTTAAAAAGCTATTTGAGAAAATAACATTTGTACTAAATTATATTTCTCGAAAAAAAAACCTTTTACACTATGATTAAAATTTTAGAGTAAATATTAATTTGAGTACCTAAATTGATGCTGAAATAATCGTATATAAAAAATATTGAGATTATTCTTTTTAATTTCAAAACGTATTAAATCACTACTATGTTTTTATGTTTATCATTTATTGACCAATATGAGTTAATATTTAGTAAATGTTTCAGTTTAAATAGTTATTTTTCGTATTTTCTGTATGTAATAAAAGTTGGCATATAATGTAAATAGAATTTTTACTACCAAAAAGTATCGTTTGTGATCTAAAATACGGTAAAGGTAGTGATTATTATTTAATTTTGGGCGCATTTATATTCTATAAAAAGGAATTTCGAATATTAATCAGAAGCGTTTTGGACCGCATTTTGTACTAGTAGAAGGGTCGCGGATCAAGAACGGTATCGCAAATACCTGCGCAAGTTTAAAGTGCGATTTTGTGTATTTCAGAGTACAAAAATTGATATATAGTATTTCGCGGATGTACGCGATCGAGGCATCTTGAGTATCATGTGTGTCACGAAGTTCAAGAGCTTTACTAAAACTGCAGTGAATTGATGACTGTTTAATGGCCGCAGAAAAAAACTTTACAGGTTTTGGACCGGGAGATAGTTCCGGTTTCGATGCGGATATCGGCACCACAATAGGTCCGAAGAAATCATTTAGTTTTCCTAGCTCTTCGAGAGATCTTAATCGATGCGACCATAAGTATTGTATCAATTGCTGCTCTGATCTAGTCCGTCACAACGGGTCGAAGCGAATACAATGTGATGCTGCAGTACCGTTAATTGCACCAAGTACCAAACGGTTGACGAAAAAATTGCCGCCGCCGTTACCCGTGAGACGCACATTATCCAAACTGCCTGACAATAATTTAAAAAATTCGTCTCAGCGTCAACATCAGCTGACGAGTTGTAAGTCAGTTAAATTAATAGAAAGCAGACAAATAATAATTGACGCGCTAATTAATTAAAAATGGCATCGTGATTAATTTATGTTAATTGAAATATTGAAAACACGATTTTTGAAAAAAAAATCCAATAGCTTAAAATTAAATTCAGACAATCTCTTCGTACAGAATTATCTGTTGATAAAATATTCAGTTTTTGTTCGACGTTAAAATCTCGACAAATAGACGAGAAGGAATTGTTACACTTGTTGCAGTCTTTAGAATTGAGTAGTGATTTCCATTTTGCACTTCTTTTATAAAAACCTCATTTGAATACTAAAAAGTTAATAGACACTATTCTACGCTAGTGGAATGGTTTAATCCAATTGTTATGCAGAAAATTTTTAATAATAATTCTCTTATTTATAAAGAAAAAAAACGTAAACATTGATGAAAATTTGGCGTTATTAAAATTTTTAAGATATGCCCCCGTTCACAACTAGAGGAAAACGGGACGTTATTTGTTCATTACGTTCCTAGTACTTTTGTTCGAATAATAGGGTGCTGGTGGCCTTTAATAGCGAAATATTTTCGCACTCAATTTAGAGCGGTGAGCGAATATTGCGAAATTTTTTTGCAAATACGCGAAAGAATTTTCCACTTCAATAGGGAGATGAAAATTCTTCGCAATGTCTTTTTTAATTTTTCCCATGACGTTATCAAGTTTTCATGTAAACATCTGAATTATTTTTCTTGCGGCTCTGTTATAATTGAAAAGCAAAACTCTATTTATTTCTGCGTAAATATTCGATTTTACCTAATTAATTTAAATACATTTCTTACTTTGTGAAATCGTATTTACCTCATATTTTTATTAACATGCTATAGAGATTTAAATTAAAAAAAATCGTTTACATGTAATGTTGTTAGCTTAATAACAGAAATAATCCTCTTTTTTTAAACATGTACGTTGATAAATAAACAGATTTTTTATTCCGCCTAAATCAGTGCTTCTCACCTCTTTTGGTTCATGTCTCACCAAAATGCTTCGGAATATCTGATGCACCACCTTTAAAAAAATTAAAATTCTAAGATTTAGCTCGGCAAGAAGACTAAATTATTAATTACCTTTCTCCATATGTATACTGAAACCGAAAATTTAAAAAAAACAAGTCGGGACAATTAATGTGATTCTTGAGTTTAGTGACTATTACAAAGAACAAATGACCACCTAAAATGGCGTAGATCCCATGTTGAGAAACACTGGCTTAAATGCTGTACTGAAGACACAATACATAAGAAAACCTTTTATGAATTTTGTGTTGTATCCGATGAGCAAAATGGTATGGCCATCAGTGCTGGAGTTACTCAAATTCGGGTTTTTAAGAGCCATACGATCGAACAGCATTCGAGCCTCATTAACTGTACGTGTTCTATTTAGCTTAAGACAAGTTATATATACGTACAACTAGCGAGGCTCGAATGGCCTAGTGGTCACTGTTTGACCTTAGTTAATTATTTATTATATTGAGAATGAGATGACTATATGTGATACGAAAATTATTTCATACTAGTGTGACATATTGTAATAAAATTGTATTTTTAAAAACACTGTGATAGTTGTTAACTCATAAAGTTATATTTTATAACTCTTTAAAATGTTAAAAACTTAGTTGCAAAAGATTATTTATTATGTTACACTAGGAAAGCGTTTTAACTTAAGCTATCAATAAACATTTTATTTAGAAATGAATTTCTATTTTGTAATTTTAGTAAACAAAGTTGATTCTGTTGTTATCGAGTATCGGAATCGGAATCAAATAAAAACAGAAACATATGTAGAATTAGAGCCTTTTAATGATGTCGATGAGGACTTAAACAATAATAACGTGGAAGCACCAAATGTTGATGATCAAGAACGTCGAGAAACATGGAATTCTAATGCCGACTTTTTGTTATCAATTATTGGGTTCGCCGTCGACTTAGCTAACGTATGGCGTTTTCCATACCTTTGTTATCGAAACGGCGGCGGTGCTTTTCTGATACCCTATTCACTAATGTTAGTATTCGGTGCCATACCATTATTTTATATGGAATTAGTATTAGGACAATTTAATCATGAGGGACCAGTCAGTGTCTGGAAAATATGTCCAATTTTTAAAGGAGTTGGTTTTTGTGCAGTTGTTGTTTCGTTCTTTGTATCCTTTTACTATAATACGATAATCGGTTGGGCCGTTTACTATTTCGTGTCCAGTTTTCGTTCCGAGTTGCCGTGGCTACATTGTAATAATTCATGGAATACGGAAAACTGTCTTGAATCCATGTTCGAAGAAAACGTGTCTGCTAAACTGAATATGTCAAACTTTAATACCCCGGCGTCTGAGTACTTTAAGTTAGTTGCTTACATCTAGATGACTAAAATTTTCGTACTTAATTTGCAAACAAAAGTATCACTATTTTTTATTGAAATCCGCAATTTTCTAAAATTTTTAATTAAAGATATTCCGCGCTTAGAATGAAACAAAAATTTTGAAAATTCATTAATATTTACCTATGCTTCGTCTGACTGTTTGCGGTTGCTGATTGTTCAGACCTGTGTACTCTGTACTTTATCAAATTGTCTTACTTAACTAAAAATCTAATCATGTAATATTTGGTGTTACCGACTATGAGTACAATCAAATACGTAACGAATATAACGAATTTTCTATTAAAATAGCCTTCTACTAAAAACTTAGTTGGATTTACTAATTTTTATTTAAATAAGTTTATTTGTTGCGCGAAAAGATTGATTTTGTTACTGCTATCAAATTTAATTTTTAACAAATGATTTTTTAATGTAATTTTCTTCTTATTGTGAATAATAGTTTTTTTTAATTTAAACGATTTTTTACATTCAAATATAAATGTTCGATGTCACAAATAGTTTTTATTTTTCCTAAAAATCTAAGCTTCAGTAAATACTAAAATTTTTTTTTCGTTTGAACACAAAATGTTGCACCCATTATTGGCCTTTTTTTAATCTGTAGTATTTAGTAAAAAAAAAATCATTTTGATGAATTTATTTTGTTTACTTCAAATAAATATGCTGCTATATAAAAACGCTTTTTCACTATTACATGCTAACTTTTTTTGATTTCTATAATGAAATCATTTTACCAAATTACACATTTATAGAAAAATTTTATATATCACACGTAAAAAAATTAATAGGGGTTAAACTATACTTAAATATAGTCATGTCTTTCGATTTTCATATTTCATAAATATTTAATTTTTTTATATTTATGTTTTATTCTACACACATTTTTTTAACATATCAAATAAACAAAAACGAGATATATTTCCAAGGGTATACTTTTTTAAATATAAAAAGCGCTAAAAAGTAATCCAACAAACCATATAGAAAAATTCTGTATAATTTTTTTATGTGAGATTCTATATGGAATCTTTATAGATTCTATATGAAATGACTCTCACTTTAACACGTTTTCTGCCAGATGGTTTTTTGAAGATTTCCCATTCAAGCCACGTGGGCCGCATACGCGTCTCTAAAATCACAAAAAAAACAATAATCATTCTTTTGAAATACAAACTAATACAGAAAATTGAAAATGGCAATGTTCATAATCAAATTTTGGATGACAATCATTGTTAATAAATATTAGAATTACATGTACGAAACAAACATATATTATTAATGTTTACCATATTTACCAAATTCGACTTTTGATAAATCAACAAACATGCTCAGTAACTGTAAAAGATAATTTTGAAAGTACATACAATATAAAGTTAGTAACAACTTCTAATTATTTTCTTTCAAACTCTTCAGTTTTCTCAACCATAAAGTTTGTTCTTTTGAAATAAAAGGAAAAATGATGTTAAAAGTATTTATTTATTAAACTCTTTTTGGTTGGTACAACAGAAAATATTTGATGTTTGGTACAAAATACAACTATTTTTTTATAAATTCAGTATTTAAATTTTTAGCTGAACCAACTAATTTTTCCTTCTTTACAACTAAAATATAGCCGACTAAACCATTTTAGTCGACTGAAGTAACATAGACTTTTCTGCGCACCACTAGTAATGTGCACCGACTAATGAAACTGTCTAGTGTGGGCCACCGGCAGTAGGCGCCGTCGCGAATGTGCTAAATTTACATTTTATATTCAAAATGTTATTTACTACAAAATTAATAACACTTATATTGTTTGAAAATGTTTTCAGATAGTTATGAAGCTCATAAAATATAGCTTTTTGAGATTAATGTTCATATATACATATATATTAATATATGTATACTGACATATTTTTCTTAAGCGATATCACTATTTTTTAGGTACTAATATTTCGATTGAGCTGAACACCTGTGTTATTTTACAAAAAAATAATAATTATTTACACTAAAGGTTATTTAGACACATTACGTACGAAATTAAAATTAATCTGTAAGTTGCTTGGGTTCTATTTATTAGTTATTCTATATAGTCGGGCTGTTCTTGAGCTACAATGGAGCGAAGGATTGCATGATATTGGACTACCAAAGTGGCAGCTTATCATCTGTGTTTTTTTTGTGTATGTGATGCTGTATTTTTCGCTCTTTAAAGGTGTAAAGTCGACTGGAAAAGTAGTCTGGGCAACAGCTACTTTACCATACGCGCTTTTAGCAATTTTGTTAATTAGAGGTTTAATGTTGCCTGGTGCTGTTACTGGAATTTCGTATTATTTACATCCCGAGCTATCGAAATTAACTGATACACAAGTAAGTTCATTCAGTGTTTCATTTATTTTAAGATATGATAATAACAATACACGAATTTGATTTAACACGAATTAAAAAGAACATGTTCTCTTTTTACATGAATTGTTTTGTTTTAACACGAATTTGAAAATTTTAAGAATTTGTTACATCCCATGGAGTAAATAGAGAAAGTTTTCTCTTTGCATATAAGACAAGAATTTTTCGAGGACGTATCGTGTAATAAGAAAATTAGATATATATGATGTGTAATGAAAAACATACAAAATCATTTAATTAAATGCATCATTTTTAATTTCATGTAATATTCTTGGTGCGAATTATATTCGGTTTTGTAACAAACGATGTATGATCATTCTATATCAATGTAAATATATCATTCATTTGCTTTTTTCAAGCTTAAAAAATTTTAAAATGGTTAAAAATATAACAATATATTCACTGTTATTTCTATTCAACATTTTTTTTTTTTTGAAATTTTAGGTATGGGTTGACGCTGCTGTGCAAATTTTTTATTCAGTTGGTGCAGGTTTTGGCGTCCATTTATCATACGCAAGCTATAATCCATTTCATAATAATTGTTACAAGTAATTCAAGTAAAAATTCAATTACATAAAATTAATAATACTCAACTTTTAAAAATATTTGATTCTATTATGTTTGCACCTTATCATATGCTAATCACACGACTTTAATTTTAGGTCACATATTGTATATTCAGTTTTATTAAATTACTAGCTGATCGCCCGACTTTGCACGGGTTTTATATAGAATGATTACCATGAAGGAAAAAATTTTTGATTAAACAGGAACCATTTTAAATATAATATAATACATTCAAAATTAAGAAATTTAACAGTTTTATTTTAATGCTCTATAACTAAGGTCCTCATTGCCTTTTAAAGAATTTTTTGCATAAAATTTGTTTCAGCAATACCGGATACAATGAAAAAAACTGTTCAGTTTGACGGCACCGTCCGAAAATCATGCACAAACACACTTTTTTCAATTACTTATATAAAACTAAGTTCCACTCACAGGTCATCCAGTAGAAATTTAATCATTAAACTATAAAAATGCAGTTAACTGCGCTTCTAAATTTTACCCGAAAACCTTCACAAAAATCGTTACAATATGGACCAGTTTTGAATATAATAGTACTTAGCATCTACCAAACATCTCCTGTTAAATCTATTAATAAAAGTCTGTAACAATATTCCCGCAATTATAATTTCGTTAGAAGTCATTCAGTTGATTTTTCAAAATTTTGTCAGAAAAGTGAACTTAACCTTTTACCATTAGTAGCTGTTCGAAATCCATTAGCATTTCTTCAGTCTAAAGCAGTACGCGGTTGTAATGAAGTTTATTCCATCAAAATCCGAATTAATAGTCAAAAAATAGGCATTTAGTCCCCTGCGGAATATGAAAAGTAGAATTTTTTACCTAAAGATCTGTAATTAAGCAGGGTGCTGAGCTGTTGCACTTTATCCAATCAAAATCCGACCCTCTAGTCAAAAAAACAGGCTTTTAGCCCCATTCTTAAGCGTTCCCATTAAGTTGGAAATTTTTACAGTGTTTTAGATTATCAGTTGCCATATAAACATCTAAATGACACAAACTTTAAATTTTTAATTAATATAATTAAGGCCCCAGTTGTCAATTTTATCTATTTTTTTCATTCAATTATCATATTATTAGGTGCTAAATATGTTTCCAAAAGGTTTTTTCATTTTTTTTTACGCACGAACCTGCTCCCAACGCTGATACGTATAGGGAAAAAAGAATTATTCAGTTTAGTGTTTCCGTTCGGACTCCAAGTGGAAAGATTCACACCTATGTCGTCCTGTTTTATATATATAATATATAGATTTCTTTTTTTATTGTAAATGTAAATGATATATATGAATAGGAATAGACTTCATAAATGTGATAATAAACGAAAATTACAGTTTTTATTTGTAGCCTAATCAATATTTGCACGAAATAAAACTGTGCGTAACAAACATATTTTTATAGAAACTAGATATTGATATTGAAATCTTTTAAATTTTCATTAAAAATTATGTGCCCAACAATCCTTGCACGCAAATTTGCTATGTTTAAAGCAGACATTTGCTTTATCAGTTTTTATTGTATATATGATTGTATCAAAAAAAATTTCGTTGCTTTCTACTTTAAAATGTAAAAAATCGAAAAAAAATATTTTCGACTTCTGCGCCACCTAGCAATCAAAATCGTCTTTGCCATTTATATTATAATAAGTGTCACAAGAGTAATTTACTATGTGCTAATTTAAGTAAAAATCATTAATTTTGTGCTAAAAAATTTCAAAAAAATGTAAAAAATTGATGTTTTTTCGAATTTTTAGCAACGGTATTGCTTAAATTAAAAAGTTATAGAGGAATTTTTTATAGGTCTTTTGAATCTATATAATTTTTGTTAAGGTCATTTTTTGGATTGATAAACGGTCTTAGAGATATAAGGGTTTATGTGTTTTGCTAGTGTTCAACTTCAACCCTTATAACTCGACCCCAAATGAATTAGGGCAGCTACAATATATACGTTTATTTATCTTAGAGAATGACCTATCAAATTAAGGCATTTTGAAAAAAATTGGAGGCGGAGGCCTGGGGACCTTTCCTTGTTAGTGGGTTGATTATTATCAACTAAAAGTCATATATTTAGTTATTATTGATAGTCAACTATAAGACTCAAACCCTATTGCAGGTTGTGATTTATTTTTGAGTATAGTTTCAACATAGGTACTTCCCTACAGTTTTCATTTTAGTATAGAGAAGAAATTCTAAGAAGTAATCGCTTGAAATATTCATTCCACATCCAGGATTTCCTAAATCAGATCAAGGACGAATTTTATTTTGCTTGATTACTCTTCCTTGTTCTATATTTTTTCAAAGTACACTAGAATACTTTAAATAGCAATCATAGTAAAATCAAGTAAAAATCACAAGATTGAAGTACCGTGCAATGAATTTTAAAAAGTAAAAAGTTTTAATATAAAATTAAACTTGTTTCATATAGTTTACATTAATGTTTCTTTTTAAATCATTTAGGTCAATTTTTTCCATTGTTATTTATGTTTTTTTATAACTTTACACTTCATAAAATAAAATAAAATATAGATTAATAACGAAAAAACATCGGGATCCAATGGACCCACTTGGCCCTTAATACTATGCTTTGTTATAAGACGTAAGACGTAGCACACAAAAGGAAAATATTTTTGATTTAATATAATAAAAAGGTATAATAAAGAAAAGTCACGAAATATCAGAGATAAGTGAAACAATTTTAGAGCAAAATTAATGTATAAATATATGGGAAGGAACCAAAAGACCCACTTGGTTTTCGCAGAGTCAGACAGAATTTTAAATAATATAATAAAAACAATTTAACTTTTTATCAGCTATATATTTTGAACGGTTATAGGCATAAAAGGACGCTAAGAATTTACGTCATTTATGGTGTCAGAGAAATGTGAAACTCCACAATATTGTCGTTTTCTTGTTTTCTGTGATAATAGATGCTTCAGGGAACGTAACATTGGATGTTTTGTGATAATATTTTTCGGCTTCTTAACAATAATACGAGATGCCACTACTTTCAATGTGATTAATAGTGAGTGTTTCTCTAAGCCTTTAAAATGTAATTTCTAAAAAATAAGATGTATATTTATTGTTTCATATGTAATTGGCTTCATTTTCGTGCATAAATACTTTTATGTAATTCATTTATGAAATGTTGTATTTGTTTTAACAGGGATTGTTTGATTACGGCAGCTGTTAATAGTTTTACAAGTTTTTTCTCTGGTTTCGTAATTTTTACTTATTTGGGTTTTATGTCGTATAAACAAGGCGTACCGATCAGTTCGGTAGCAACAGAAGGCCCCGGATTAGTTTTTCAAGTGTATCCGGAAGCAGTAGCAACGTTACCAATGTCACAAGTCTGGTCGATGTTATTTTTTTTCATGTTAATTATGCTGGGCCTTGATTCGGCAGTGAGTTGTTTCTTGTATTATTATCCATAATATTAAATTAAACTTTTTACAGATGGGTGGTTTGGAATGTGTTATTACCGGTTTGCTAGATGAATTTCATTATTTTTTTAAAAAAATTAATTGTAGTCGAGAAATATTTACACTTTTTATTATTACTCTTTCCTTCACCATCTCATTAATCAATATAACACCGGTAAAGACAAACTACTATGTAAAATTTCTTTATGTTAAGCAACAACTAAAAATAATAATATTATTAAGCACAAGAGGGGCATTCAGAAATTCATTTAAACATAAGACTTTTCAAAAATAGTACTCCGTGAGGAGTACGGTTAGTGAGGTATTTTGCTAAACTTACTCGGTCTTGTATACAACATAGAAGTTGAGTAATTTCGAGTAGTTATAACGTAATATGTGCTCTGTTCAGATCACTGTTTTTGAAAACATCTATAGTAGTAACACCATACAACAGTATGGTTTATCTTCGAAAGCCTTATTAGCACACTGAAAGGAGGCTCAATGGTAGAAATTTAAAGTTGAAAAACTGGCAAAGTGTTTTTTTTAAATGTTTTAGTTTATTCAAATTTAAAAAGTGGAGCTAGTATAGTAAGTCTAAATAGCTCAAAATAATGTTTTATAATGCCGGCCTCAAACATTACATTGGGCTTAATAGTATAAAGCATTAAATATAACTTACAGTCATTTAGGCTTAATTTTTTTAAATCATGTATTCAAAAATCAATATTTACTTAATTACTTTAGATTAGTACAGATAAATGTGGCAGGGCTTTGTGTCCCCTCTTTTTTAATATTTCAGTTTTCTCTCTTTAAGATTTTTTTAATTCTAACATTCAAATCATGCTAACAACGCTTCTAAATAGCACAGGTAATATTTTAATGAGTATGGTGCGTCCAAATAATCCTATTTATATATTTTCAGTTTAAAGCACTATCATTGGGCACCTTTTCAATAAATTTTTATAATTTTAATACATTTTTTAAGAAGGGTTGATTGCTTATTTTAAGGCTAAAAAAGTTCCCAGAGCCTTACCATTTCAGAGAAAAAAAATTATATTTGAAAAATGTTTTCTCTTCATCTTAGAAATTGGGCATTCTCAAAAAATATATATGTTGTTTCTGTGACAATGCCATTGTTTCCTAGTGTAATTTGCTAAAAATTTAAAAGTGTAATAATTAAAGTATTGCACACATTCACATATAAAATTTATATAGTCAATTTTTTCAATACGAAATATAGTTCAGATACAAATTTAGACATAAAGAAATATAAAAATCATAATGATAAGTTCTATATTAAAACTTATAATCCGTTATTTAATTTATTTTAGGGTGGAATTTATATGTTTACTATTTTTGATACCTATTCAGCTGGAATATCACTATTATGTTCAGCGTTATTCGAAGCTATCGCTGTATCTTGGGTTTATGGCTTAAAACAGTTTACAAGAGACATTCGTCTTATGTTACATACCGAGCCAGGCCTTTATTGGCGAATTTGTTGGAAATTTGTTAGCCCACTGTTCATTTTTGTACGTTTCATTTTAAATATTTAAATACACGCCACCTATTTTTTTTTTTTTTTGAATAATTGGATTTTTTTGATATTAAAAGTACATCGAATTTTTAAAAATCACTTTTACACATTTAAATTTAACTTTATTTTCTTTTGTAATTAACCTTTAAAATTTTTTTTAAAGAACCCAAATATAGACCTTCAAAAATATTTATGACATAACAAAATGAGACAATTGAAACTTATGTTTAACCCATTTGAGACCGATTGCACACACGGTGTGCAATAGCTTTCCGAGGCAAAAGACAGCTTTACGCACCGTGTGTGTAAAAAAAGTGTTGTGCAAATATCAGTTATTTTGAGTAGCCTAGTCGTTGAAAAAAGGTTCTTCTTGATCTAATAAAATCTGTAATGTATAAGAAAACAAAATTTAGCATTGGTTTTAATGTAGTGCAAAAGGTGTAAAAAGTAAAGTAAACAGAAAGATTTGCCGATAATGATTCAAAGAAGGAAAGTATAAACGTAGTAATTACTTTTGTCCTGCTTGTACTGGTAATCCTGGATTATGCTTGGGAGAATGTTTCAAACGCTACCATCTACCAACTAGTGAATAATTACGATCAATAGTTTTCTTTTGTATATGTATATGGTGTATGTACTATTTCCTAAAAATGTATTTAAAAGTTATATTTTTTTTTATTACTGACTATTTTTGAAATACACGTTTATACATTTTTTAATCGTGTATTTTCATTTTACTTTACATTACACACGGTGTTCAATCCGCTCCCCACAATAAAATTTTTTCAATGAGCAAGCTGCATACTTCGTGTGCAATGATCTTATTTATATGAAATCACTTACTAATTTGGTGAATTCTATAATAAACATGTTTTTTAAATTATAAATAATCAGTAAAAAGAGAAAAAAATTCGCTCCTAGGAACCGTATTCGAAAAAAAATTTCTCTCGAATGGGTTAAAATACCGAGTAATGTATCCAATCAAAATTAATATTTCATATTTAAAAACTGATTATTCAAAAAAAATTTAACCTGTTAGCGCATAACACAAAATCTTATTTAAGTAAAATTTACTGTCAAAAATATGCAAATATACAAACATGAGATTTTTTATACTAATAAAAATTAATCAATAATATTATGAAAAATAATATATTATAATTTATAGTAAAAAATATCAAGATTATAAAAAAAGCAAGTAATATTTTATTATTCGTGTTTTATTACACTGATTAGCTATTAGACCAGGGGTACACAACCCAAACTGGTTGGTGGGCTAAGTAAAAAAATTTCTAAACTAATGAGGACCACACATATGAAAATAAAAAACATTAAATCATATAAAATATTTTACTACCATATAATATTTAAAATACTTTAATATCTTTCATTTAATGTTAGTCTTTTTTTGTATTTTACTTATTAATTTTCTTCATATTACGAATGATTTAATTGATTTTCAAATTTTTTAAATAATATAGGAAGTCAAAAGCTTCATTTGAACCGAAAATTTTTTTAAAAAAAGTCCCTGATTGGACCCCCGTGTTAGAGACTCGAATTTTATTAGGTGGGTTGCTCGGAGTAATTTGTTCAAAAAATATTAGTTTTTAAAACATAAACTAGATTATATAATGTCTCAAGTAAGTGAATATGCCGAAGTAGTTTAAAAATAGTTTGGAGTAAAAATAATTAGTTTTTTTAAATGTCTTTTGAAATTTTGCTATTTTTGACAATTATTTGTATCATAAATGTAGATTTTGTTACTTCTAAATCTCATACATATGACAAAAATTCACGTTTTGATGTTTATTCAAAAACCCATGCGTTAAGGGGTTAAATATGAATGTAATTTATAAAGATGCTTAATTTACCCTAAAGCTGATAATAATAAGGTTAGGTCTATCTTTTTTTTGATAATTAGCTTCAATTCATTAACAACAAATTAATACACTTCTATACAATGAAAATAATACTTCATAGCAATAATTTTAATATTTTATCACGAAAAAATTAAGAAATATGTCAAAAACAAAATATAAATTGATTAAAAATGTTTTTAACATTTACCATTTTTTATCATTAAAAAAATCATATGAATACTTTTATTTAAAATCGCGTTTAAAATATGTTTTCAGTGATTTTTGAGACAATTATTGTCAAAAAAGTTTTTTTAACACGTTGACTGCCGTGGGGGTCGCCGATCACCGGCGACCAATTGTTAAAATACGTAATTAGGATAAACATCGACACTTACAAATTTCTACATAAATTTCAACATAAGATGCATCGCATAATAAAAAAAACATGTTGGCACCTCGGGCAAGGCACGTAAAATTTGCGCAGCAGCCAACATATTATTATAACTTCTATGTATACTTTTCAAAATTTAAATAGTTTTTTTATTATGTTTCTATAACGATAAAAATTATAGTAAACAATACAAAAATGAACTAAAATAATCTCATAGACGGATGAGAATAAAACTTGAGTAATGATCATATTAAACGCATTTAAATCATCTTTTCGTTGAATTTAAAACGATCAAAATGTTATCCCATTTTCAAACATTTTACTGTTGATGTAAAAAAAGCCAAGTGACTCTACAAAACATTGCAATTTACCCTG
>AGDA01010465.1:0-12358 GCA_000281935.1 Mengenilla moldrzyki | reverse complement strand
GCCACGCGTTGTTCTATGGTATAACCTGAAGAATCCATGAAAAAGCATGGTTTAATGTGATATATCATATGTTATTTCACATATTATAACACGTCGTATTGCATCTCTCGCATCATATGTTATCACATGTTATAGTATATGCTATTTTTATTTTGTGTACAATGTTTGCTTTGTATGTTCATTTCATACGTTCTGTTATATGACTCTTTCTTACCTTACGTCCCATATATAAAGTGATTAGCCTAAAAATGTACCGTCAATGCTGACAAGACAAATTAGTAGTTGTTTTGACTTAAATACAGCAAACAGTTGATGTAAAGCTATTCATGTTTGGCTGTTCTGTAAACTACCATAACCTAATTTATTCATTCAATTATGAATATTCGTCTTATCTAATGTCGGTGGGCCATAAATTAGACAACAAATTAAATACTTTTATAACTTACTTTAATTTTGAAGCACTTATCTTTTTATTCAAGGAAATTTTACAATTTATGACGATTTTATATTTTGTAAAGCATCCTTGTTGAAAACAGATGCGCTACTATCAGCCTCAAAGTCGGCAAATGTCGACTCTTCTAAATATAAGCGCCGTTTTCCCTTTCGAATGGAGTTTATGCAGTATAAAAAAACATTTGTGCTAATGAAGCTTCACCGCTGTTTCAAGAGCTTCGATAGTGCCCTATTGCATCGCGGAGCTGAATAAATATCAAGGAGCACCAAACCACATCAAATATCGGTGCCGGTGTTGATTCGTCAGTGCTCCAATTACTTTGACAATGCCTCACAGCATCGCGGAGCCAGATGAGCATCGTGAAGAACCCAGTGGCACCGTATGGCTACCGGATTTGTTCATTGGTGTCTTAAGTGCTTCTCCAGTATCTTGCAGTATCGCGGAGACAAAAGAGCATTATAGAGCTGGGGTATCATGGTGCCTTTCTCGTAGTGTTTTAAACTACGTATTGGGCTAATGCAACACCAAAAACCTAACAAGTGCCTAATGCCACATGTCTCCAATCTGCGTAGGATTGTTAGTATACTACCTGAGTTACTAAGAAGGGAGCTAAATTTTACGAATTATTCAGTCGAGATGGTGGTAAATATTTATTAAATGACATAAGGTTCCCAGCTATGTACGTGTATTGTGCGAGCTTTTTGGTTTATGGATCAATTGACAAAGACAGGACATTGCCGGTCTCTATTTTCCGTTAAAGAACTAATGGGTATTAAAGTCAGAATGGATACTAGTTTAGAGTATTGCGCTGTCGTTTATTGTTAGTATCCGGTCATTCTTGGTTGATAAAGCGGCGTTTGTAACGATTTCGAGCATTACGCCATTTGAATCCGAATAATCGAGAAATCGCAGTGATTTAAATAGCTATTTTGTCCAAAATAGTTTGGGAATCCCTGCTCTACATAAAGAAGATAATGTGCAACGACATTACGCGTCGTATTTGATGCTTCATCTAAGATACATGGTTATGCTCTTTTGAATGGTTTATTACAGAAGTGACTAAGGCGTCAACCGCGATCGACTGATCGATCGTAAGGGCACTAAAAGTAGCCCGTAATTATGAAATTAAACAATTTACTTCTTATTAAATATTGTATTTAAAATTGTAATTATACTTGAAAATATAACAAAACTTACGTACGATTCTAAACAAACCTCAATGTTCACAGCAGATATATACTGATCAATTAAAACAACATTTTAAAACAGATAACAGTTTTAACGTGTTCATAGTCGCCCGCGAACTATATTTAACAAAATAAGTCGCTTCTAAGAAGTAAAAGTTTGGCCACCCCTTATTTATAATATGCCGGTTCGAATTTAAACCCCAACCTTTACCGAATTTTGTTAAATTTCAGAATGAGACCGATTGCTGTTATTGCAAATATTGAAAAAGCATTGTTACAAATAATGCTAGCAGAAAGTGATCGAAATGTACATCGTTGTTTATGGTAAGTGAATTTTTAAGGTATTAAATTAATCGAACTAAAGATCTGTTTAATTTTTCGACTTCACTTACACACCAAAAATCTGAGTTGGTTTTATGTAAAACGTTTACCTGTTTATCTTTCCTTTGACATTATTTACATTTAAAAATACTAATAATTTTAATAGATTTTCTAATGTTTTAATAACCATTTAAATTTTTTTAAAATATGATAAAAGTGATAAGTATGATTTCTCACTTATTTTAAAATATTGGGATAACCCTTAAAATTTTTCTTATAATAATTGAAAGTATATTTTATTCTTGAGCTTTATGTAAACTTAAACTTATTCGTAAAAATTATAATGACGTCTCTATGATATTATTTTTTTTCAAATTTTATAATTGATACCATTTTGCTTTTTTTAAATTAAAATTTTACCTTAAAATCAACGAAAATGTTCAAAAATGTTTAAAAATTTAATGTTTAAGGTACAAAAACTGTTCTTTTTTTTGATCAGGCGCTGCACTTAACACTAAAAAAATATTGCAGAAAAACTAATATTAAAGTTCTCAAAAATGAAGTGTATGCACTATCTCAAAAAGCAGACGTAAGTTTAAAATTACATTTTTCCTATATTGAAAATATATTTTTTAAAATACATACTGTAACGCGCATGGTTTTTACTATATACAAGTGGGGATACGATAATTACGTTACCAGGGCCCCATTTTTACTAGATTGTAGACGATAAAAAAAAACCACACGATGTTCTGGGATTGTGGTGGGTGATGTCCAAAGCAGATAATACATCTAACACTACTAGGATTCATTACGTTGTGTTACATTTATTGAAGATATTCATAATTAAAAACATATACATGATAGTGACAAAAAAAACTAACGAAGGTAAATTCAATACACTCATGAAACCCATTGGTACCATTGACATCACCATGACTGTATGTTATCGGCTCGACACAGCAATAACGGAAAAACGAGGACATCATGGTTTTTTAGATAGTTCAATGAACGACTGGATTTAGACATGGACGGTGGAACTCCAAGTAACCGCGCCGTGGGGCAAAGAAGTGAAGATTAATTTCGAACAGCACCAAACGGGGCTATAAGATCACCATCGAGGCTTGGGTATCTGCCAACGGGGCTCATTTTCACCTAACGAGGCTAATTTTCGCCTTCGGGGCGCTCTAGTCACCAATGGGGCCTGTTGTCACTATACGGGGCTCTCAAATCACCAACGTGGCTCCAACTAATGTCGAAGCCAAGGGGCGCTAAAAGAAACCAACGGGGCGACTTATAGGCCAACGAGGCGCTTAGAGTTCCATCTGGGCGCAAACCAGCCAAATGGGGCGCTAACGAGCTGTCGGGCATATAGAAGCCGACTGGGGCGCTCTTTAGCCAATTCGAGGCGTGATTCAAACTGCCACACAATAACATGCCAGCGAGGCGCGGGAAATGAGTTCATAGGATCACTCTTAATGATTTTTTTTTATTCATAATTGAGCTCTCCAAAGGAACTGATTTCCTATTAGTAGCGATCCGCTATTTATACTATTGGACTCCGTACTGATCGTTGTAGTCGAAGCCAAGAACCGAATGTTCACGATAAAGAACGATGGAATCTAAAAAACGAACAGCTGCATTTTTTTTGTGCGTTATGTTCCCTGTCAAAAAAAAACAGACCAAATCCTGAACTTTCTTCCTATAGTTAAGGAAATATGTCTTGAGACGAACTGGGTCGTCACAATACATCTTCAATATATTGAAAATAACACAAAATAACAGATCTCTAATTGAAATTCAGTTTTTGAAAAATTATGGAATGATAAAATAGCTGAAGTTCGAGCCAAATATTAGTATATTAAGTTCTCTCTACAAAGCTATTTGTAAATACAATAAACAATATAAATGAGATATGACCGAAATTTTGATACTCATGCCATGAAAACAGAAAATGATAAGGAAGAGGTAGATAAATTATCCTTACTTTTCTCTTCCTTTAATAAGGTGGTTGCTTCTAATACCAATAAAAACGGATTCAAAAACATTTAAAAGTAAAATTATTGGTTAGTTTTTTGGAGGCGGGTGTTTAATAACAAAACAGAGAAATTTCATTCAATGACAGATAATATTAACTGGATGAAAATTTACATATAATTAAATACTTGTTGTCGATTTGTGGTTTAATCAGTTAACTGATGGAGCGATAAAGATATTTAGATTATAAAGAGACGATTTTTCGATTTATTTTAAATTTTTAAATATTTGACGTCATTATTTTTTAAAAATCGAATACCATTCTTTTCACGTCATGCTTCATCTCAACTCTTTATCAAAAAATTATTAAAATTAATTTCTGCAAATTGTATTAGACATTAACTTTTTAAAAAATCTTTAATAAAATTGTAGTAAAGTTCATTACTTATGGTAATAAGCTTTATAAATTTTTTTTAAATATTATTAATGTTTATTGGTTACATGATTTCTTATTACCTGAATTTTATGAACAGTACTAGAAAAGTTAGTGTTCACTATAGGTTCTATTTTTTTAATAGTCTTTATAATTTTTTTTTAAAAGAGTAATAAATTTTTCCCTCAGTGCTTATTCAAGTAAAAATTTTATTTTATGTAGTGAAACACTCAGAGGCATCTATGTATACCGCTATCATTGCCAGAAGATGGCGCGGATTTGTCATTTGACAAATTTGCATGATGATATCTGGCAATGATGGCGATATGAAAAAATACATTTTATTGATACAGGAAAAATCGTACAGCTTTAGCTGGACGAAGATGGCTAACTACAGTTCGGGTTTGTCTTCGATGGTCAGTAACGGTGTGTTCATGGCTGCTTTGCGCCTCATGGTAGCTCGTTGCAACTACTAATAAAGGGTAGCTCAGTAGCGTCAGCGCCAATTTTTTCTTTTTCTTTAGGAAACAAACAAGCTCTTCCTCGGGGAGTGAGGGTGAATGTTTCGAGAAGGGAGTGGGGGATATTCCATTTCTTCGCCTCATGGCTGCCTTTCGCCTCAAGCTGTCTTACGCCTCATGGCAGAGGATGGTTGGTTCCTGATTCCCGTCCTCAGGATTCTAGACTTTGCGAGGAGCAACCTAAATCAGTCTATGGTCGTTAACGGGATGGTGCTTTATTGTCGAGAAATAGTGTTCGTCGAGAAGCAATGGTACCTAGAGCATTAAGTGTCCGAGTCCGCAGAAAAGATTCGGGGTTATTTAGGTTATTATATTTGGTGACGTCAGCGAAACCAAAAGTGAGGCATTACATTAGTCACTCTTTACAGTTCTATCGTCAGCTTAAAATTTAAAAAAAAACAATCACCAAGTTATTAAACTATGTACCGGAATGAGTTTTGATTTCAAATACGAGTTTTCAAAAGTAATACGATTTATTGTTATTTTAAGAAAACTAACATACAAAGACTGATAAAAATTAATGAAGAATCACACTAAAATTGTGCACTGAAAGTCGTAATTTATTGCTCCGAAATAATTCATTGTTAAATCAATAGTTAAACTAGGTAAAGTCCAAAGTCCAGTGAACGTTTCATATTTAACTTCTCGAATCCAATTATGGGACAAATTTAACTTTTTTAAGTTACTCAAATTTAAAAACGCATTATCTTCAATCAAAATTATTTTACAGTGTGAAAAGTCGATTTCTTCTAGTCTATTATTTGTACCTAACAAATCTGACTGTATCTTACACAAATTGGACTTTGTAACAGTCAATCGTTCTAAATTGACCAAAGATTTCAATGCAGTATTATCAAAATATTTGACCTGGCATTCAAAGAGATGTAAATCCTTTAAAGCATCTAAGGAGCAAAATATCTGATTAATTAATCTATTTTTTAGACCGTATATAATTAAATAAGTTAAACAATTGTTAGTTGGAATTCCAGAAGGAGTGCAGGTATTTTTTAAAACAAAGTTATTCAAATTTTTCAGTGTAATTCTTTCTAAAGTTCCATGTCTTAGAATAAACGTGGAAATATAACTTTTTGGTTCAGAAATCGGATTCATCATCTCTAAGTAAAATTCTTTTAGTTTAGGAAAACTCATGAGTTCACTAAGGTATACCTTCATTGATACGTGTATTGTAACGTTCAAAGTTTCCAAATCAAAACTTCTAAAATCTTTAAACTTAAAAGCGTCATATTTAACAGATAGAATTAACTTTTTTAAATTAATAAAGCTGGGCAAAAAGCCTAGTTCAGGTTTCGAGTGTAGACTTACCGTCATTACTTTCAAATGAAAATAAGTTATATTTTTAATGTTAAATGAAATCAATGGATTAAAATTTAGTAGCAATTCTTCTAAGCTCACCAGTGAATTACCAATACCTTTAAATCGGTTTAGGAAGTTTGCTTCTAAGTTCAACACTTGAAGTCGTCTATTATTAAGAAATAAAGATGGTGTGTCACATTTTAAACGATTTTGAGACAAATTTATGTATTTTAAGTTGACACATTGGCTAAAAGTTTCATGGCTCAAATCTGAAATTTTATTATTACTCAAATTTAAACTTTCCAAATCTTTCAATCCATAGAATGCAATAGATGAAATACTTGTGATTTGATTAGATTCAAGACGGAGTTCAGTTAATGCCGAGTTCGTCGAAAATTCAGTTGTAATTTCAGAAAGTTGATTAAAGCTTAAATATAAGAACTGCAACTTTGTTAGATGCTTGAAAACTCTTTCGCTAAATTTCAAAATCTTATTATTATCCAGAAAAATGACTTTCAAATTTTTATTCTTAGCAAAAATGCCATCAGGTATATGTGATATGTTATTATTGGACAAATAAAGATACTCTAAATGTTCTTGATGTTTCAGTAAATCTACATGAAGTATAGTAATTGAGTTATATTTTAAACTTAATAATTTCAGGTTATGAAATTTTTCTAATATTTTGTTGTCGAGCAGCGGAAACTGACATTGCCGAAGTTCTAATGAGTAAACCAATCCGGGTGCTTCAAACCTTTTGAGAAATAATTCAGCATTTTCAGAAGCTTCGTTTTTTAATGTTATAATCATGACTTAAATTCTCAATACGCTGTAGAAGTACAAACTTATTAATAAAAATATCAAAGACAGTGCAAACTGTTACCAATACAAATTTCTTTATGAAGTGATTTTGAACAAGAAAAACCAAACTTTGCGCAGTTCGTATATACATAATTGTATTGAAAAATATACACAAGTTAGTTTCTTAGGAAACTATTTAACACGTTCGCGGACGCGAATGCTATAGCATTCATTTTCATGGTGATTCAAAATAACGTGAATGCTATAGCATCTACATTTCGTAAAGTTCTGAGGGAGCTAATTATCATTGTACATTTTTTTTGTTGAGAATTTCTGTTACTTTCAACTTCCTACATTGTAAGTGCCTTATGTGCTTCAGTTTGTCATTTGATATCAAAGCGAAAACATCAGCTTTTTGAATTATCGTATTATCGAAAATAATTGCCTGTCTATTTTTACAGCTCCTTGAAATTTTTAACGTCCGCGAATGTTAAAAAACATTTGAAATTTTAATAATCAATTTTTACTTATATTAGTATTTTTTGAAAGTTGATTTAACAATATTTCTTATAGTAAATCTTTTTTTAACAATAATTACTGCTTATATACTTATAAACGTTCTCCATGCGACTTGACATATATGAGAACCCTTTTCAAAAACTTCAGAAAAAAATTATTGGGGAAAATTTATTTTTTACTTAAAAGAAAAGTCTCTAAGAATTACGCGTTGACTTTTTTTACCTTATTCAATTAGGCTTTTTATTAGAAATGAAGCGGTATATGCTATTTTCGAAATAATACATAAAGAAATAAGTTATGGAAAGTTAAAAGTGTAGAGTGCTAAATCATAAAAATCACTTCTTTCAAATTTTCAAGGCTGTGAGAGCTACTGAGTAGCTTACCTTAATATTTTCAAATCAAAACGTTGAGTTTAAAGGTTTTAGGTGCCAATATTACGTTTAAACCAATCGATTCGTTATGTGCTGAAATATTATGAAACATAGAAATATAAAAGTTTGAAGCCCTAAAGTGCTTGTGTTATCTTGGAAGTTTACGATGGATTTAAAACTGAATTTTTTTTTCATATGACAGATATATTTTCTAAATCACTTGAAAATCCGTATGAAATTTTAAAATAAAAAATAACTAAAATATATATTAATCAACATATATCATTTTTTCCGCGAATATAAGGCCCGATCTTATATTAACACGTTCCCTGCCGCGTGAGGCGTATACGCCCCACGCGGCGTTGCAGATCATTTTTTTTCGGAACGTGTTTTTTTTGCATTTTTCGCATTTCGATTAGTCATTTATTCGTATGTCGTTGATATAATATTTACTGCTTCACTGAAGTAAGAAGCTGTACTCTAAAAGTTACAACATTCTACGATAGTTGTGAGGACAAACCACATTTATGTTTGCCACGTTTTAACAAAATTGATCGTAACATCCCTTTTTAATTGCTTACAAACTTGAATTTAATTAGAATATTGTATATAAATCATAAAGTAATAAAGTCACTTTTCATTTATACTGACAAATCCTTCTACTTTACCCTTTTTAAACTATCAATGAAGAAAAAAGGAGATTTATTTAATATAATTTCTGGTATTATTGTAAACAAACCTAAATATCCAAAATATACGTCCATGAGAGCACTGCAACAACGTTGGAAGAGAGTAGAATCACAGATCCAAGTACGCGTTCTGAATCAGATTTTTCCACTTAACACGTTGACTGCCACGTCACTCATATTCTGGTGACGCTTATTTGACCCCTTGTGAAGGACATTCGTATTTGTTTGAAAAGGTACTTCGCTGAAGAAATAATCAAACTATTGAATATTAATTAAGATAAACTATATTTATTAATATAAACTTAAATTTATAATAATATATTCATGAAGAATGTAAAACTTTGAAACATTTTATACAAAACTGAGGCTGATCAGGACAACTGAGACAATAAATTGTTGTTTTTTCACATCATATTCAGTATCACTATGATTGCACTGATCAATATCCGAATCAGAATCAGGCAATGTAATTCTATTTACATTCCTTTTTCTAGGAAATGTGTTTTCTTCCCCATCGCTGCTGTCTGAATTTTTGTAAGCCAATTTTTCACTACTATTTGATTTTTTAACAAATAAGTTTTCCTTTTTTCTTTTTGACATTTCACTCTTTACGCTTCGTACAGCGTTATGCGTGGCCTGATGGAGAGTTTCCTGTAAACGCGCGTGGCAGACTGCGTGTTAAAAAAATCGAAAGCTCAAAAAGAAGCTGCAAAAGCTGTTTAAATCAGGGATGAGCAACTTTTTTTATCAAAGGGCGTATCTAAAATTTAATTTTTTTGACGGACTAAAAAAAATATGTCTATAAAATTTATAGTCTATTTATATAATAAACACTGATTACAAAAACAAAAAATTTGAAAAAATATAATAAATATAAGAAAATAAAAAGGGATGAAAATCAATACGTATACATAAAAATCTTAATGTGAAAATTAGAAATCTGTGTAAATTGCATTAATTTGATAAAACTTAATATATCCTTAATATGAATAAATGAATAATGAGCGGCATAAAATTATTAGGTCGACTACATGCGGCCTTCTAGTCATGGGCTGCTCACCCCTTGTCCAAATTCAAAAGGCCTGGTAACAACCAATATAAACAAAGTAAAACATACTTCTTTTTAAAAAGAGAAGATAAAAAATCTTTAATGGCAAATAATGTATCAAATTAAAATTGTACCAAAATAAAAAACCAATCTTAATTTTTTTTTATTTTTAACAAAATTTTTTGAAAAAAGTCACATTAATATGGTACATTGGAAGTCCCAATTTATTGTGGTAATGCAATTCTGTGTTAAGTCAATAATCAACGACGGCAGAGTCCAAAGTCCAGCAAACATGTCGTATCTTATTTCCTTAATTAAATTATTCGCTAAATTCAATTTTTTCAAATTAGCCAAATTTAAAAAAGCAAAATCTTGAATCAAAGTAATTTGACAATGTGAAAAATCGATTTCTTCTAATTTAGTATTTGTTTCCAAAAGCTTACTTTGTATCAAATATAACTTTGATCTCGTGACAGTAAGTCGTTCTAAATTCCCTAAAGCTTTTAGAGCATTGTCATAAAAGTAATTTAACTCACATTCAAAAAGGTGTAAATCTGTTAAAGCGTGCAGGGGAAAAAAGATTTCGCTACTCGTTTTATTTTTTAGTCCATGTAAATTCAAATGCTTCAAACGGTTATTAGGCTGAATTCCAGCCATTTGTGTAGTATTAAAAAGAACAAAGTTGTTCAGATTTTTTAGTGTAATTTTTTCCAAAGTTTTATTTTGGAAAATGTAGTTTGTAGTAAAATGTCCAGCTTCCGAAGTTGGATGCATCACCTCCAAAGAAAATTCTTTTAATTTTGGAAACTGTTTAGATATAGTGAGATGTACGTTTTTTGATCTGTATACTATAACTTTCAAAATCTGTAAGCAAAAATTAGAGAAATCACACAATTTAAAATCATCGTATTTGATATATAAAGTTAGTTCCTGTAAGCATATAAACTTTAAAACAATATTCGAATTAGGCTTCGAATATAAGGAAAGGGTTAACATTTTAAGCTTCAAAAAATTTAAACTTTTAGTAGAAATCGAATAGATTGGATTGAAATTTAAAAGTAGCATCTCTACGTTGAGTAAAGGACCAACATCAAATTCAATTCGGTTTAAGAAATTCATTTCTAAATTTAGTACTTGGAGTTGTCTATTATTAAGGAATAAACATGGCATAATATTTGTCATATAATTTTGGGATAAGTCAATAGAGTTTAAGTTAAGACACTGGCTAAAAGTTTCAGAGGCTAATTCTGAAATCTTATTATTGCTTAGGTCTAAGTATTCTAAATTTAATAATTTGTTAAAGGCAATGGGTGAAATCGTTGTGATTTGATTTGAATTAAAACAAAGCTCTTCCAATTGAATATTCGTTTCAAACTCTGTTTTGATTTCGGCGATTTGATTAAAACTTAAAATCAAAAGTTCTAGTTTCGTTAAGCCTTCAAAAGCTTTTGTTCCAAGCTTTTTTATTTTATTGTTGTCCAAAAAAATGGTTTTTAAATTTCCGTTTTTAGCGAAAATGCCATCCGGTATGTAGGATATATTGTTATTAGAT
Organism: Mengenilla moldrzyki; assembly: GCA_000281935.1. Classification (NCBI taxonomy): domain Eukaryota; kingdom Metazoa; phylum Arthropoda; class Insecta; order Strepsiptera; family Mengenillidae; genus Mengenilla; species Mengenilla moldrzyki. Next base: position 1,171 of record AGDA01010465.1, on the reverse strand, counting down.
AAGTAAAGGTATTTTAAATGCTCGTTGTGTCTCAGTAAATTGACATCTAGTGTAGTAATTGAATTGTTCATTAAATTAAGCGATAACAAGTTGTAGAACTTTTCTATTAACTGACAGTTTAACAGAGGAAATTCACACTGTTTTAGTACTAGTGAGCAAACTAATTCAGGATTCTCTATATTGATAAGATATGTTCCTGCAGCGTCATAAGTTTTATTTATTAATGTTACAATCATGATTTTTAATTGTAGATAAGCTGAAAAATTTGTTTGTTGTAAAACTATATTTAAGGTTATACAATGTTATCAATGAAAAGTTTATTGACTTAACTAATAGAGTCTTGAACGCTCAGTATAATACACTGCTAATATAATTGCATAAAAAAGGGGTTTAATAAAAGAAAATTAGATCTATATGAAAGTAAAAAGTGAATAAGAAAAGATGTTTTATCTACCTTTGAAACAATATATGACTACTTTGTGATGTACGAAAATTATATATCTTTTATTAGCACAAGAAGAATTGAAATAATTTTGTGTCTGATTTGAAAACTGACTATAGTCTTCAATGCTGCAGTGACTGAAGCCCTGAATTTTTCATAGCAACATGGTCGAAAAGTGACCATTACGTTATTCAAGTCTTGCTAGTTGTACGTTTGTAAAAACTGCTTTGATCTGCAAAAATAATTTCTTTATCCTTAGTTTACCCCACTGTATAAGGAACCAAAGGCTACAGTGTAATCAAATTGGTACGATGGCGGCGATTAGAGACTGAAAAGCCACTATGGCCGACGGCGTTTAACTACGACACTTAAGAAGAATCAGCCGCTCAGTAATTTGGAAAATAAAGGACCAAAAACTGTTAAAAAATGTTCCATACATTCACTAATTTTTTAAAATTTGTTTTACCTTTCATTTTTAAAGCTATCTAATTTAATCTTAATGCTTTTTTGAAACAGTAGCACTGTTTATTCGATGTCTACGAGAAAATAATATAGTTTTGTAGTTTTTAAGACTTCATCTATAAACGTAGTATAAATGGACTGTTCATCGAAATTTTGTCGTCGATATTAATGTTGTTTTTGACAAAAAGCACGTGGTTTTACAAATTTTAAATGTTATGTATTACAAGCAAAGTTGTACATGCGTACAACTAAGCGAGGCTCGCATAG
>AGDA01010376.1:0-11195 GCA_000281935.1 Mengenilla moldrzyki | reverse complement strand
CAAGTCAGTACCATTTTTAAGTACCCCTCTTTTCTTTCCACTATATAAAAATGTCTTTCATTTCACAGGGTTGCTATTTTTATTAATTTTTATTAATTATTATTTCTTTTTTCAATTATTTTAATTCATTATTTTAACTAATTCTTTATTTTTTATTCTTTTTGCTTTTTTACGTTTCTAAATATCTTTAAGCTCAGATTTGAAATTTTAAAATGTGAAATATGAGGAAATGTAAAATATTTCTGCATAATATGATTGTCGTATTCGTATACGATGCAATTTCCATTTTCATAGATAAAATCAAAAAATTTTAATAGTTCTTATTTTAATGATAAAGATTTAAATGGTAAGAAAAATTTGTTTCCAGAGATTTATTTATAAAAAATTGTTTTTAAATAAACTTACCATGCAAATAATATTTTAAAAAATTGTGACAAAGTTGTCCAAGTAATATATGTCGCAATGGAAGAAAATGTATTTCAGTAACAACGAGCTTTTTTTTTATGTTATATTGAAAAGTGCTTTTCGATCATATTTTTAAGTCTGTAGGTGTCAATGAAAAACATTTTTTACTGTTCCGACATCTATAGAAGTCTTGTTGTGACTAAAATAAACCGTTTTTCGCCGAAGCGTCTATATAAGTGGTTGTTGCAATTTCATTGAAATTTTGAAATTTGTGGCATGTAAGGTTTATTATTTTTTATTATTTGCATTTCAAAAATATTATTTGTTTTATTTTTCGACCGCTAATAAATAGCAACCTTTATTTAAATATTTTATATTATGGGTATAAATTAAAATTTTATCATTAATTTCTTTCAATAAAAAAAGTTTAATGTTAGAAAATTCTTTGCTTTGTAATTGTATTAAACAAACAGAATTTGGAATATAATTTATTTTTAGGATGACAGTAAGTTTGGTTTTTTTTTAATTTTTGCCGTCATTACATCTTTTTTTTAAGTACCTCTAAACAGTCTACAGCGTACTCCCAGGAATACGCATACTCCAGGTTAGGAATAGCTGCTCTATAGAATAAAGAGGAAGGATACTTCCTCCAAAATTATAATACAACATCATGTTTTGGAGTTTTGGAAGATGACTAACTACGAATTGTGTAAGTTCTAAGTCTCTGTTGCTTAATCTTATTAAATACATGCAATATTTAAACCTTTATAATCAATGCACTAGATATCATAATACAAAATATAAATAAAAATGTACGTAGAATGCAAAGCAACAACTGAAAACATCGTTTTTTCGCATCATTTTTGATGCGATTTGCAAAAACTGAAAGTTTTCCGACTCATTTCACCAAATAAAACAGTGAAACCCTTAATTTTCTATTTTAGCACTTTTTTCACAATTATGAAACACGAAAATCTCACCCCTGGAGAAAAAAACAAAGGGTAGTTCACGGATATATACCACCTTGGTTATAGCTTTGCTAAGAAGCTAAGAAAACACGTTATTTTTTTAATAAGTGGTGCAAAAAGGGTTGTTGAAACAGTAAATTTTTTCGCGTTCTTTGCCGTTATTAATTCGCGTTTTCGCTAACTAAACCCCTGCCCTAATGGCGAAAATTTATGACTAATTTTTGCGCGGCTAAAGATAATATTATAAGAGAAAATTTCGAAATATAAATTTCCGAAACTGGGAAAAAAACGGGATGCTGGATGATAAAAATTGAACGAAAAAAAGGGTTTAAGAAAATTTATATTCCTTTTGCTACGCGCGTTTCGGCTTTTTGTTTTTCAGAAGAATTATATGGAAATATTACGTGTATTTAGTTCGTTACTGATAATAACGGAAAATTTAATTTAATTTTTTCTGTTTTGGTTCGCTTTTTTCAGAACCTGAAGTCGTAAATTCACTATTGTTATGGTGATTTTATTGCGCTTTTTTTCACGTTAGCTTGTCATTCTTCTTATCTTCTGCAACGAATTAGTTGATTAATTACATAGCTTTAATATTTAAAGGTAAACATTGTTATTTGCTCATCGTCAACTTTATTATTTTTCTTATTAAAGTTCAAAACTACTAATAAAAACCATACATTGCCTCAATATCGCATCGACAACTACTTGTTATATTCAATTAGCATACACAAATATTTCTATCATAATTTCCGATTTACATATATCTAAATACATATAACTCAAAGGTGACTGACTGACTGACTGACTGACATAGTGATCTATCAACGCACAGCCCAAACCACTGGACGGATCGGGCTGAAATTTGACATACAGGTAGATGTTGTGACGTATACATCCGCTAAGAAAGGATTTTGATTAATTCTACCCCAAAGATGATAAAATATGGGATGAAATTTTGTATGAAACTTTGTCAATTTTAAACCAATCGGACTGAGACTTTATATACATAAAGCTACTATGACGTAGTACAAAGAAGTTTATTGTGTACAAACAAGTTTTGTAGGCCCTAAAAAAAAGTATAGCCGCAAAAACTATACCTAATCAATAATAATACTTCTTAACGCGAGCGAAGCTTCGGGCAAAAGCTAGTTCGTATATATTTATTAATATATGTGTGTATGTACGCAGTACTAAACTCACGAAAGAAGATTTCGAGGCTTCCACTACCGATTCATAACAATATATGTTTACGTATTAAACTAAAAACCAATTTGTTTTCAACTGAATTTCAATTGAATAAAGTTGATTTTGTACGAAAGTCGTGTAGAATTTATATTCATATTAGTCAAAGAGTTGTAATACTTTTAAAATAAAGTAATAAAGCAGTATATTAATTTCAAATTAAAAAAGACACACACACAAATAAAATAAAGCTAAGTAAAAAAGTCGTGGCTATTATAGGACACTTTTTTTAAACCACAGTAAAACAAGCACCTGAATTGAAGGAACACAAATTTATAAATATTTTGATAGTAGTAACTCTTGGTTATATTATTTTAAAAAATTAAGAAGTTTAGTTTAATAGTTTTTGAGATATGAGTAATTTTTCGAAAATGTTCAATATCCCGAACTAGGCGAAGGTTCGGGTAATTTGGGATAATGATGTAATTGACTAGTATATCGTCAAAAATGAGTGAAACAAATTGGATTCTTCACGAATATCTTCTTTTGCTATGAACTTGAAAATTGCAACGAAAAGTTATATCCTAAATTTCATTATTTATAAATAAATAATAAATCTGTTATTTTCATGCATTTCAAATGAACTACCCTTTTGAATTTAATACATTTGATGGAACTATTAGAGTTTAATTTTTGAGGCATTGCTTTGAGGTAAATTAGACAAAAGTCTTCATATGCTGATGATAAAAAAGTCTTTCTTGCCTTTTTTCTATGTCCCAAATTACCCTGAAAACATTGACTAAAAAACATCCTGTGTGCATTTGGAAACTCCAATTTTCTTTTGAAAATACGAAAAAAGTTCAAATTTAGTGTTCAATAAAAGTTCAAATTTAGTTTTCAAATTGACAATAAATTGAGCGCTCCGACACAAGGAATTAGGCTTTTATATATATTATTCTACCTATTGTAAAATGTACTATTTACGTTGAGGGGTGGTGTGATGTACTTGTTTCAATAAATCTAAACACTCAATTTAACATTCCGTAACGCATTTTCAATTGTTCACAATGCTCGAAATTTGCTTGGTTTTCTCGACACGAAATCTGAGCAACTACTTGGACTAAATCATCCATCTATTCATTCGTTTATTTTCAGGTCCGCTTTTCTTATTCGGGTAATGGCGTTGCAATTTTTAGTAAAGTCTACCAGTGTTCTCGCTCTTTTGCAACGTATTGGAGGTGTTTAGGTGGTACACCAAAATAATCTAAGGCCAGTGACTCACTTTCTAGGTTTTCTCATTGGTCTTTACCCATCGGATTGACAAAGAGAACTTATCCTCTCTTGTAACATCCTAACTACGTGACCATACAATCTTGGGCCCAGACGCTTAAATGGATTTTTCTAGTATAAAAAAGAAATAATACTAAGACTGTAGAAAACTAAGTGAAATATTTGCTCGTCTAAAATTCAACTGGTGTAATGTATGTTTTGTACTAAACTGAAATTATTCTACACTAATTCTGCATTACACCAATCCTACACTGAGTCGAAATTCTGAACGTAACCTAAGTGTCTTGAACTTCGTTATTATTCAATAGGGAACAATGACAGATGTCGCAGTTGATAAATGCTAAAATTATTTAGAATTTTAAATGAGCTCGTGCACATGTGTACGAAAATTGCAACATTTCTGTTGCATCCTGAATTGCTTCAATTCAATCCGCCTAATAAAAAAATATAGGACTGGAATCAAAAGCCGCATGACAATTCAAAAATCTGCATCGCAGGATAATTTCGCAGAGTGACAATAAATTTTTATAAATTTTGCGAACATTCAAAAATATTAAAAAGAATGAAACAAAGACGCTTTGCTTCGCATAAAAATGCATATTTTATAATTGATTTATTTGCCAAACACCAAAAAAATAGAAGGAAAACAATGGGAAATTGCACAGAAACCTTTACAATTTTAATTAGGGAATTTTGCGCGATATTCGCCCGGGAGAACTTCCAAAGATATACGTCTGACGTCAATGTGTGCTGATACACAGTCTAGTGGGCTAAGTGCGACCTGGCCCCCGGCCAAAAACTATCGAAACATCCGCGAAATCGGCAAACTACACTTTTGCGGGTGTAGGTGTTGCGAAAAATTTGCCGATAATTCTTATAGATTTTTTTGCAATTGTGGGTGGTGTTGACTTCTTTTTGCGATTTTCGCTCGTTTTTCGCAAACAAAAAATATCGTTTGAATCACGTTTAAGTTTCGATTTCATCGCTCCAAATTTAGACCCAAGTTTCCCGATTCCACTCAATAATATTTTTGAAATTTGAAATGTTTTTGCTCAGTTTTGGCACAATTTATAATTAATTTTATATAACACAGATTGGGTATAGCTTTTATTATTTTAGAGTCAGAACACTTTTTAAAACATTTCAAATTTCATAGTCTACATGCTAGGTTTATGTTATAAACGTGTTGCATCTAACATATTTCTAAAAATTACTTAGAAGCCTTCATTAAAGTAAATAATGTGCTGTATTTAATAACAAAATTTACAAATTTAAGGAAAAAATTGTCTTTCAACTGATTAAACTTTTTTATTAATGCTAGAATAAGTTTATTAATTTTATAGAAATTTTGATTAAATTTATAAAAATAGTTATTAAAGAATAAAATTTATTAAAATTATTCATTTTTAATAAAAACTTAATAATAATATCAATAACTTATTATAAAAGTTAATAAATTTATTTCTGTAAATTTGAATTTTTTTTAAGTTTTAAACCCTATTTTTTGTTACCAGAGTGTAAAAATTTTACTCCATTAGTGTAGATGAAGTCAAAACAGTTTCTTGAAACTATCAAAAGTTTCTGAAATAAAGATGTCACTGTCGTGCAACTTTTATAGTAAGTACTAAGTTACAATGCATGTAAATTTTGAATCGTAGTTTCGTGTAACGTTGATTAAAAGAATGTGTAACTTTTCAAACGATATTTAAAATGCATTTAAATTAAAGTCTAATGGTGTATTTATTTTAGTACTGTTTTAAATTTCTAATGCTAACATATATAACGCATATTTTACTGTTAATGTGATTCATAAATGAAACAGCTCTTTATACATTTTAACTTTAATAAATTATCGTCTGTGTTAATATGTTTCAATTATTTACTTATGATATTTAAAACATATTATTTTAATTAAAAACACATAGATGTGATTTCCTGAAAACATTAGACCAAGATTTATCAAACCGTAATTTTCTCAATAAAAATTTACATATATTAAATATATTTTTACTGGAAGCAATTCTTATAGACTGCCTGGGCAGTTTTTTTAAATTATTATTAAATCGTGATATACACACGAGCTGTTGTACTAGTATTGTTATCAATACAGATAAAAAAGTTTATTTTTTAGATATCTATGGTAATCTGTGTCAAAATAATTTTTCTTTAAACCTAATATTATTTTCTTTGTGTCTAAAATTTACAATTGATTCCAAACTCTGTATAGCACAATTAGTGATTTTCTGTGCGCACACAGATAATATTTTGGCTTGTGTTTGCAACAACACTCTTCAAGATCTCAGAATAATAATATAGAAGTCTCGCACTATAGTATTTTGTTGAATAGTCTTTGCGTTATATCTGAATTGTTTTTGGTTTGTGACATAAATATGTGCCGTCGTACTTATGTTTTCATTAATACAAAAATACAAATAAATAGACGTTTCAATTACTTTATATTTATTCTGTATTTCGCAACAAATCTTCTAAATTACTAATACTTTTTTCTCTGTATTTGAAATTTACAATTCACTGGAAATTCTGTATTGAAAAGTGATTGATTTTCTTTGCGCGCGCATACGAGCTGTTGGCTTGTATTTCCAAGAACTCTATTTGGAAAACAACGTTGACACAAGACTTCTATATTATTATTCTATGTTCAAGATAATACATTAATGCGAAACTTTTATATTATTGCTCTGTGAATTGGTTGATTTGCAGAATTTAAGAAACCGAAAAAAAAAACATAGAACAAATAATTTTTATGGAATCAAAACATGATCAAACCATTACAGGAAATTGTTCATACAACTTGATCATACTCAGTGTCAAGAATGAAAATAATTAAAGTCAAATTTTGAATAATAGCTCGTTATTTATTGAAAAAATATCTAGTTTTAAAAGCATAACCAATACTATATGCATTTTATCAATTCAAATTAGCTTTTTTAAGGCATGTACCAAGTTCAAAAAATCAAAAATTTTTAACACATTTGTTTAGTTTAAAATTTTAAATTTAATTCATAGAAAATTATCAAAGAACGAATATTTTATTTATTAATAGCAATTAAAGTGGTAAAAAGCCTGATGAATTTTTAATTAATGGAATTGTTGATTTTTATTTCAAATAAATATTAAAATGATTAAAAAAATTATTCCGGATTTAAGAACATTGTTTTTTTATTTTAATACCCATTCCTTTTTTTTAAAAGAAAAGCATCTGTTTTTTGTTATTATTTTGTAGGGAGAAATCAATTTAAAAAACAAACTTTACTACTATGAAAAAAAATAGTAATTAAAATGATGAGTGTAACGGAGACGTGACATTTGGCGCAAAGATGTGTCACAAGTATGCAAAAATAACGAACAGCGCGGAAAAATCCCGCGGCTGTCACTTAACACTCTTTACATACACACGGTATGAAGTATTGACGACTAAACTCATAAAATTTGCATAGATTGCAGCAAGAATCAAAGAATTACTCAACAATTACTCTTTGCTTTTTTAGCTATCACAAAAACCGATCAAATAATTTACTTTTTTACTGAATCATTCCTGAATATCCTCAATGACATCATTTTGGGTGTTTTAGTGAACCTACCTCAGAAAGGGTTCGATTAACAAAATCCGTTAGTAAGCTTACTCGAACCTATACAAAGATTTTTAAAAATTCTAAATTTTAGGAACTCGGATTAGTGTCGCGTTTAACCTGTTTGTTCCCTGTTTGCATACTTCTAAATTTGGGGGGGGGGGATCAAGCTAACTAACAATTTTATAAAAAAAAAAACAAAAATGGCAGCCTAATGTGACAACGTTTTTAAAATAAAAAGTTGGTAATATTCTAACTAAACCGTTTTATCCTAAAAGGTACGTTTACCAACACAAAAAAAACCAAGTAATTTACTGTTGTATAAGGCAAACCTATGACGTAGGTGATAGTCCTATTAATAGTAGGTTTACCAAAACATCGTTTGTTTGTGGGGTCGATATACAGACTAAAAAGAATCAGCCGCAAAAATAAAACGAGTTGTGTAACGAGGTAACAATAACAGATAACAAATTCTTAGAAAGTTCGATTCGTATTGCTAAATAAAGAAGTTTTCGATTTTGGAAAATGCAGATTTTTGCTAAAAAATTTGTATGCAAAATTCGCGAAAATAAATGTTTCGTCGGTACCGTTAATTAATTGAAAATTTAATTGACTAATTTTGTTTAAGTAATCAATTAAGAAAACGCGAAAGCTTAGTTTTTTTGCGTGCGATTCGCGTACGAAAATCAATACGATTTTGCTGGTTTTCGAACTTTTTCGCATTTTTGCAAATTTCATTTCTCGTTCGTATTTTTACGATTGAAAGCCTTCTTTTTGCAATAATAACGGCATTAGCTTATCATGTTTCCTAACATATTTAAGCTTACTATAAATGACTGAAGTTAATGAAAGATATTAGTAATTTCACTGAGAAATATTGACACCCGTATATATGAGATACTAGTGTCTATTTTAATTACATTCAGAAATTTAATTTAAAGATTTTATTCGCATAAAATCAGCTACAAGATCACAAAATATATTGTTCATAGGTGTTTTAGTAAATCAGTTACGTCATAGATTCTTTACGTCACAGAAAGTTACTCAATTTTCTTAGTGTTGATAAACATACTTCTTACGATAAACGATTTAGGTTATGTTCAGAAAATGACCATGGTAATTTACTTTGGCTAAGTAAAGTAAAGTAATGTACTATACATTACCATAACTTACTATTTCTGACTTCACTATGTTCTTTTCTGAACAATTATAACCGTGCTAAAAATCTAGCAACATGAAGAGCACAGAATAAACAATATAATACCACTGCTTTTTGTAAGGTATGATTTGGTAGTCAAAAGTAATTTACATTTTGTATTTTTGAATACTGGTAATTTACCAAAGTGATTTTCTGAACGATGGTGTGGAATAAATGGAATCTATTAGTAACTTTTAATGGTTTTCTGAACACTGCTTTAGTTAGAGTATTACCAACTTTTAAATAAAAGAACCGTTTATAAATACAACGCATTAATGACGTCGATGAAATCAGTATAATCTGTAGTTTATTGGACACGGAATTTAAACTCCTCCTTGTGATGATTTCGAAATGTATGCCACATTATCTTTTTTTTGTTTTTTTTTGTCAAATTGTAAATGAATATGATTTTTTTTTCAAAAGTGAGACTAACCTGAGCTACAAACATTTAGATTTCCCAAAAAACTTTGTATACGTTCAAGTAATTTTACCAAAAAAACTTTCCCATACAGCAATTTTTCCTCTTCTTACACTACTTTTATCACGATTTTGTGCCTTTTACAAGGTAATTTGGTGCCAAAAAACGTTTCTTTTAGAGTACAAAAATTAGTAGACTTAGATAAGGAAATGGCATCCTTTTTGTATCCAAAAATTATTCTACCATTATATATTCAGAAGTAAGTAAAAAGGAACTACTTTTAGAGTACCGTAAATAAAAAGCAATGTACTGCTTTTATTCGTTAAAAAACGTTCGGATTAAGTTCTATTAGCACAAAATAAGTTAACAAAAGGGAGAAAAATTTACTGAAAAAATAATGTGTAAAAAGAGGTTCCAATCGAACATAACTTAGTATGTAAAATAAAAGCTTAAATGCACTACTTATTTTAGTAGTGTCTAAATATTCTAATAAAGATACTCTTTTAGAGGAACTCAAAATTATTCCTTTTGTGTGTCCTTTTCAAATGCTAAAAGCATGCCTATTTTTTAAATGGCATGTAAATGCTGTACGGATTGTTAACCTAACTTTTGGAGTACTTTTAAAAATTATATTTGAATGTTAAGTAAGACCAATTTAAATTGAAATTAGTAAAAAAAATTCCACATTTATTTGTATTTAAATAAATGTTTTGCACAATTGTAAAGCCATTTTCAAACGATTTCACATAGGTGTATAATTTCAGTTCATTTTTAGTACTTGTTTTTGTAGTGTTTTGGATCAAAATTTAGCAATTTGCTATATTGTATTTAGAAGAAAGCGAAAATTTTACTCAGTAATATATAGAATATTTAATTATGGAAAAGTTTAATTAGTTTATATAGTATAAATGTATTTAAAAAGTAACTAAGAATAACAACAATAAAAATTCTGCAACTTATACGTATATACCAAGTATAGACAAATATTGCAAACATTTTTTCTACAAAATTGATTATTTCAGCACGGGTTTTCCGTGGAAATTTCTGGAAAATCGTTTGAAGGAAAATCGACGACGCTGGGCGTCGTCGAAGCGTCGAACGCGAAAAATCAAATGAATTTTTTAGCGAGAACATCGTTTTTGTATATACGTTTTGTGAAAAACTACAATTATTATGCAATTTTGCCAATATTTCGATTTGCAAAAACTTATAATAAGTTTTTGCACAAATTGCGCAAAACGTCAGCCTAAGGGTTGAATGGGAGCGCAAGAGTGGCCGCGTTGCGACGCCGAAGCAATCGCCGATCGGCGTCCGTTCGATTGGAACCGATTGCCAAAACGCTATTGATAGCTTTTGCAATTTTTTACCGTTCGATTCGTGAATGCACTTTAAGCCTCGCCCGAACCGATCAGCCAATCGCTTGATTCAAATACCCGATTATTTTAAAAGTGCATCTAAACAGTTTAATTTTTTATATTGATTTTCAATAAATAAACATAAACTTTGTGTTTCTTGCTCACAAAATTGAACGTTCTATAACTTTAATCGTTATTTTAACAAAGTTTAAACCACTGATTCGGAAAGTAACTTCTTAAAAGCCTGTGATTGAATAGATTTAAGAGAACTTTTAAATTTATTATCAATTTTGATTTTACAGTATGTAGTTTCTGAATATGTGTTTCAGAAAACTTTGGCAAATTTTGTCTAATGTTTAATTAAGGTGTTAAAAAATATTACAGAATACAATTTAGTAGAAAAAATTATGTCTTTGTTTAATTTTATTGAATTAAATAATACACATGGTTAGTAAATGTTCTCCAATCTCCTAATATATTAACATAGAAAATGATTTTTTTTAGCTAAATATGATTTTGATTTAATCTATTTTCGTATCTTAAGCTCGACTCTGAATAGTTACAACTATTCTACGACTTTTTGTTAGGTAAAAGAGGTTTATATGTTATCTATTTGGTAACTAAAAGTTAAAAAGTTGTATAAAAAATAATGTTTAAGTCAAAAATATTCTTTTTTCGATTTTAAAACACAATTAAAAAACATTTCTTTGAAAGATAATAAAAACAAATATTTTTTAATAAAATTAAAACTAAATGAACTTAAAATAACAATAATTTAACTGACTA